>JBBPCZ010058743.1:0-12504 GCA_037974445.1 Brycinus macrolepidotus | reverse complement strand
ATACATATGGTCATGTGATCTGGTAAAAGGCTGCATGGGTGTGAAAGGCCTTGAGTCTAGAACATGACAGCAAAACAGAAAGGGAAAGAGAGAAAAATACCTGAGTGTGTGAACAGCAGGCCAGACACGAACGAGTGCCTCGCGTCTGCGGCCCTGCTGCTTTCCCTCTTGTCAGTGTGCGGTGTATTTTCTCTCTTTTCATGTTCGTGTGTCTACAGTGGAGCTGCGCGGCTTTCAGAGCCCAGCGTGAGCGCATTTGATATTCATGAAGAAGAAAGAGGGGAAGAGAGAGAGCAGCTTCAGCGGAGACGGAGCGCGATGCACAAGATTACGCAGTAATTATAAGGCAGAAGCTGCAGCCATCGAACGCTGGAGTACACACACACACACACACACACACACACACACACACACGCAGAGTCAGAGGAAGCAGTAATGTCTCATGGTCTTCATCTACCCATCATTGGAATAATATGAGTTCAGAGACACACACTGCGGCCTGTGCTAACAAACAGCGCCAGAAAAATAAACAATCCTCGAACGGTAAATTGATTCCCACTGACTGGCGGGCGATACTTTGGCAAAAAAAAAAAAAAAAAAAAAAACCTTACCCAAGGCAAGGCAAGTTTATTTCTATAGCACATTATCATACACATTCAGTGGCCTTTATGGAGATAAAAATAAGTCTAAAAACAAAAAATAAGCAATAAAATTAGGCATAAAATTAATATAGAATTCAAGTAAGTGTAAAATGTCCATTTGTCATACATGAACACAGCACACAGTGTGAACAGTGTGAAATTCTTTCTCAGCATTTAACCCATTGAACCCATTTTACCCATTTACCAAGTGAAGCAGTGGGCAGCCAGCGACACGACGCCTGGGGAGCGGTGTGTGGGGGAGCAGTGTGTGGGGGAGCAGTGTGTGGGGAGTGGTGTGTCAGGGAGCAGTATGTGGGGGAGCAGTGTGTGGGAACGGTATCTTGCTTAAGAGTACCTCAGTGGTGCCACTGGTAGTCCTGGGATTCAAACCCACAACCTTCCAATTACAGGCAAAACTCCACCAGGCCACCAGCTGCCCCAAAGTTTGCCTTTGAGAATGTGGGCAAGATTTAAGATTTAAGATTTTTTTTTAAATTTAAGATAATTTAAAATAAGTATCACTTTGTCCAACAGGACATTTTCAGTCCCTGTATTTAACTACATTTGAACAAATCTAGCTTTGTATTTTTTCTCGTTTAGGTGGACATTCATGATTTAGTGACGAGCTACAGTGAGACTAGATTAGGAACGCGGCTGTCAGAATCCGAATCAGTTTATTTCTTATGTTACGACTGCACAGACACACAGAAAGACAAAGACAAGAACCATATATAAAATACAGCCAGACACGTTGGGACAAGTCCATGCTGGAAATACATCATTTCAAACAAATAATCCAGGTATGAAATGAACCAGACATGGTAATATAATGTTTTAAGCCACAGTTCATCATAGAGGTCTCACTTTTTATTAAGTTTAAGTATAAATATGATGATCTTTTTCCCACCTGATCTTTCCAGCGACTGACACTTTTGTAAATCTTTGAAATGATTTCATGTCACAATTGTTTTTTAACTAATTATATCAGTAGTTCAGGTTGTCAGCAGCTCAGAGCAGCTTTATACTGAATTGCTGTTAATCATATGCACTTATAATGCATACATAATTACATTCCAATTTTCTGTTTATGTTTTCACCTTCACTACTCATGCAACATTTGCTCAATTTCTGGATGTTAAAAATACTTTAGAAGTAAAAATGTGCAATTTACAACAAGAGTTTATCATTTATTTATATGTGTGTTGTACTTGCCTTTTTACACTACACCACATTACATTAATTTGGCAGACGCTTTAATCCAAAGCGACTAACAATATGAGGAAACACTCCAGTTTCAGGACAGTGTGAGAACCAGAGGAGAGTTTTAAGTGCTAAAATCTTTATGTAGGAGTAGTGCAAGAAGATTAGGAGTGCAACAGGAGAGATGCTCTCTGCACAGATGAGTATTCAGGAGGTTTTGAAAATAGAGAGGGATTCTGCTGCTCTGGTCTCCTTTGGCAGCTCATTACACCAGCGGGGAACCACAAAAGAGAAGAGTCTGGTCTGGGTTTGGCTTGTGTGTAGCGATGGCAGGGCCAGACGATGTTCCCTGGTGGAGTGGAGGGAGTGAGTAGGAACATAAGACTGAATGATAGGTGGCTGGGTGCAGACCCAGATGCCACTCTGTAAGCAAGAGTTAGTGAACTTAATGCGGGCAGCCATGGGTAGCCAATGTAGGTCAACCAGCAATGGGGTGACATTTTTTGTACTCTAAAAGAGTCACATCATGTTGTCTCACTGTACACATGTTTATAGCTGACAAAGTTTACTTTGACTTTTAAGCTTTCAGATTTAAAATCAGTGATTGCACAGCAAGGATATAAAAGTAGAACCCATCTTTACTTTTAATGTTTAATTGGTTAGCAGGAAAAGGTTAACACCAACATGATTACACTTATTCTTGTTAGTTTTAGCAGCTTAAACTTGCCTGCATTTGGACTCTTGATTTAGTCTCGATTTAGTATTAGTCATGGTCTTGAACTCTTAACTGGATTAGAATTGACAAAGGTGATCTTGATTTCTTGTTATTTGTTCTCCTAATGTTCCCAAATTTCAACTGTCTTCAGTTGGTGGTAGATCTTTTAGTGTTGTAGCTCCCAAACTATGGAATTCCATCCACAAAATATTCACAATGTTTCATCTCTCGCATCTTTCAGAATCCAACAAAAATCATATCTTTTCTCTCAGTGCCTCTTCTTCTACCTCTTGATTCTATTTGCTCTTTTCTGTTACTGTAATCTGTGTTGTTGTAACTGGTCTGTTTAATATTTAATGTTTTATCTGATTCTGTCTGTTAAGCATTGTTTCTTGTTCAATGTCTAAACTATTTATAAAGTGATCTTGAGTTTGAGAAAGGTGCTATATAAATAAAAATTATTATTATTATTATTGTTATTTCAGCCCTACTAATGAGAAGTGTAAGCTGCTTCTTAGCTACATTAGTATCGTGCAAACTATGTGCCTGGGTTCTTTCTGTGTGAGTGTGGATGTTCTCCCCATCTCTGTGCAGGTTTCCGGGTTCTGTGGTTTCCTCCCTTAGTCCAAAAACCTGCTCGTCAGTTGGGCTGGGGATGCTAAACTGCCCCAAGTGTGTATGTATGTGTGTGTGATTGTGTGTGTGTGTGTGTTTGTGTGCGTGTGTTTGATGACTGGTGACCTGCCCAGGTGTTTCTCCAACTTTCATTCTATGAGAGCTGGGATAATTTCGAGTAACCCTCCCAACCGTGGTTAGAATAAGTGGCTCAGAAAATGCATGGAAGGATGGATGGATGGATGGGTGGATGGATGGATGGAAACCATGTGGCTGAACCATCACAAAAGGCTAACAGGCTACTTCAGATAACACTGTTTACAGATGCCGATAACTAGCTGTGAGTTGTACAGGTCCAGAAACCACATAAGCAAGTCTATTAGAGATTACAGAATGCCTCCAGACACTATGAGGAGAGAAGATTCAGGCCTGCAGTTAGCACGATGCTAATTAATGGAGTATGAGCTTCCATTACTTGTTAATGGAACAAGCAGCCCATTAGCCTTGTAGCCCCAGTGCTTAAACTGAAGAAGTAAACTTCGGACCCCAAACACGCCCCAACTGATTGACTACATTTGGGGTTGAGGATGGGGAATTTGATGTTTGGCTGAACTACTGTTTGAAACACCACACTTGGGTCACTGATTTCTGCCTCTTCAGGAGATAAGAATGAATTGGCAACACAAGGACGAATGCTGGCTTTCTGAACTGGCATTAAACTGCAGTCAGCGGGTGAGAGAGAGCGAGTGAGACAGAGACGGAGAGAAAGAGATCTACTGTGCCTCTTTGGCCTCTTTTATCAAAGATAAGTAGTATTGATTTACTTCAAGGCAGAGAAAAGTATTGGACTTACAGGCTGACATTTAATAATCTCCGCCTAATCCATGATGCTACTTGAGATCCTCCTGAAAGCCCTGCATTGTTTCTCTTGTTTCTCAATTTGTTTGAATCATAGGATTCCGAATAAAGGGGGACAATGGATCAATTTATCTGCATTCACACAAATGCACAAAATACATTAGAAGGCTATATGTTCTGCTCACACTGAGGGCTTGGGCTACAGGCTTGCTATTACTCATCAATTAATCTTGAGACTAATTATTCTAAAATTATTATGAATGTTCTAGTAACTGCTGTAAAAAGGTGATATCTAAACTATGCAGGTATAAGAAGAGAGATCCATGTTTAGCATCCAAATGCATTCGTTCTTAGCAACTTTTGCTAGGTTGGACAAGGTCCCCAATCTCACCATCACTCTCTGGGTAGGTAAGGTGGTCCTCCCTGTCCCCATTACTCAGTATAACTGTCCTCTCTCTCTGTGGATGGGTAGGGTGGACCTCCCTCTCCCCCATCTCTCAGCATAACTCTAAACTGAATTTGAGTAAAGTTCATGTTTCGATATGTTTCTCAGTACATTGATATAAGTTTTAGAAAAGTTCTGTAAAGCTCATCCAGTTACAGACGTATTGGTCGGTTGAAGTTCTTAGCAACTGTTGCTAGGTCCTCCCTCTCCCCCATCACTCAGTATAACTCAAATTTGAATCTGAGTGAAGTACATGTGTTGATATGTTTCTCATTGCATATATATAATTTTTATCAGTATTTTGTACAGCTTGTCCAAACTGACATGGAAATATCTACATGTTGTGCTGCGATTAATAATTTTCAGACCGTTTCTGATTTATGAGACGTTTTCCACAGCATGCGCACAATCAATACGTCAAATGGAGCCCAAAGAGCGAATGAAGTCAGGAATGGCTAAACTCAGGTCCTTCAGCCTGAAAGGAGATCAGCCTCTCCATCCGGCTGTGTGACACCTCGGCACACACTCGATGGAATGTGACTCGCACTCTGATTTGCAATCTATTTATCCCGAACGACATTGAGCGGGCGGTAAACACGTTCACCTCCTGCATGATTAGCTCTAACCCTCCGAGAGGAGCACAATTTTCACCCTCCTACTCAAGGGTGGGAGGAACACCCACCTGTCCACTAAAAATGGGATGGAAAACCGGCAATAATTATGCGGCGTGAAATTCTGGAAATTTAAGACTGAAAAGAAAAGAGGGGGGGTGTTGAAATGGATGATGTGTCGGCGGTATATTTCTTCTCGTTGGCATTGGAGTTTACCCATTGGGTCAAATAAAAACAACCTTTTTTGCTGCAATTCTTTTCACTCATAGCTAAAAGAAGAGGTTTCTAAACTTTCAGTACACTCTAAATTTGTATTTTGAAGTAGATAAGAATTATTAAACCCTCCTTTTGTGTTTGGGGTAAATTTGACCCCATTCAACATTTAAGGTCTCTAAATAAACAGCTGTAATCAGTTGTTTATATTTTTTGCTTTATATTAAATGACTTTTCCTAATTTAATGGTGATAAACTGTGTAAACACTAAATAAACATGATATGTGTTTTCAGTGTCTGAACACATTTTGTACATTGGTGTTCTTTGAGGTCAGTTTCACTCCAGACTGTTTTATCTGTTTATAAAACATATTAGAAATATCAACATATTACACACATTAGTTTTGGTTGTTTTGGATGATATTGCAGACACTGTCATATGTAAATGTATAATATTCAAAAAACTTCTGCTTTAAGGCCATAACTGAACATAACCATACCTGTAGGAGTATGAGGACCACTGATGACATGACATGAGGAGGAAACCTACGTTTCCACCAGAGCTTTAAAATTAAACATACGTGTAATGAAATAAAGATCTATTTAGGTCATCAACAAATAACACATTACATATTAAAATTAATATTTCTACCCAAGTTAATGTGTAGAAATATTGTGTAATCATTTAAATGGCTGGAGTCAAACTGACAGCGAAGCATAAAGGTTGTAAGTGAATTTGAGCATAACATGAGGGTTAAATAATCTCAAAAATCAATATTACAGTAATATGACAGTAATACTGTATACTGTGATGCCGCAGCCCAGTCCTTGTTTGTGTTGTGCCTTTGATTTGAGCACTAGTGGCGAATCGATGCTGTTGAGAGGCAGAGCATTAAAGGACAGACCTGAACCCACACTGCCGGTTTTTAAGCGTCCTCTGGATTAATGATCCGAGCTGCAAAAACTTGGCTTTTGCTTGCATCAGGAAATCAATGGCATCCAGCCAGGCAGATGTGGGGCGCGAGAGCAGGCCGGCTGGAGATAGACGCGGCCCGAACGAAGTGCTAAAACGCTAAAGCACCTCCATTTCTCAGCAAGACAGAGCAGCCGCCCTCTCCAAACAGACAAGGTGAAGCTTGCTGAGGCCCCGGTTAAATGCTGGGGGATCTGGGGAGTGGAATGATTATGTCAGTTTTAGGGATCAAATGCCTGCATCTTCTGCATCATCTTCATGGGACGCCTTTTCAGGTCAATGAAACAAAAACATACAGCTGTCAGTGAAGCGCTGATCCCTTTAGGCGTGGACAGTCCAGATTTAGACCACCCTACAAGAAAAGTATTCAGGATGAAGAGAAATTAAGCCATGAATTTGCTGTTTGGCAGCTAGAGATGTTCAAGAAGATCGCTGTTAGGCATGTTGTCAGCATACCTTGAGTGACCAACAACGCCAGTCCTCATTTACCTCCTTCAAAGTCTATTTTTGCCCAAATCCGCAGTGCTTTCCCTTAGATAAGAATATGCCAAAGTGCATTTTATTTCATTATTTTGATTGTCAGTAAAAACGTTTAGTAGTTTTACAATTTAATGGCAGTTTGTAGATCAGGATAACAGTGGGTTGCTAAGTGGGTGTTTCTACGACTGGGGTCCATTTAACTCTTTAATAAATAAAATTACTTAATTTTTATTTTTTATTTTTTAATCAATTTGTAAAATAGTTTTATTCAGCAATGAATCAGAGAGTATTTTTCACATGGTTTCTCAGACAGTGGCTCTAAAGTAGTTTCAAAGTATAGTTTTAGTGAACTGGAACAAGTTTTTGTACACTTTTTGCACATTCAAAAAAAAAAAAAAAAAAAAAATATATATATATATATATATGTATATAAAGCACAAAACATTTACTGGGTAACCTTTACTGAGCGTATAAAAGACTTATTGCCTTGTACCGAGAGATTTTTCTTAAAAATTTAGAACAGTGAGCAAAGCTGAAAGATGTGAGTGAGCGAGAGCACTAATATTAAGTATTGAGCAATTGGTCCTTGATCTAGAGGACACTGGGCCTGGAAAGTCCTTAAGAAGTCATTGAATTTTTAAAAATGTGAGGGAACTCAGGGCAACACAATACCTATACCGATACTGATACTGAAAACCTTGAGTATCTGCCACTACTGAAACCAATCTGATACTATAAGTTTTCCTCTTCAACGAGTAATCCATTAATAACACATCTGTCTGAATCTGAAACAGCTCCCTACTTCCTGTAGGGGGCGCTGTGTAAGTTATAAAACTCCAGTTTCTACGCCCACATAGTGTCCAGTAAGAACTTTGTGAAACAGGTGATCAAAAAAGCACATTTTTCATCATTTGATCTGTTCAGATTTCAGAAGTTCTTTCAAAGATTCAGTGCATTTGTTTAGAGCATTAATGGCATTTCACAATTGATTCCAGGTTATTTTCATTTCTTCGTTTATCATTTGGTCTCTTTAATGATCCTTTTCATCGCTAAGAAAAGGAACATGAAAAATAAACATTAGCGTGGCTTTTCTATCCTTCTCTTCCTCTTTTTTCTTTTCTATTACTCATTAGTCATTGTTACATTTTGATTACGCTCCCGTAGGAAGCTTTCTTCCCCGCAGGCAGGACTGGAAAGTAGCGCCGGTGCATTTGTGACCAAGATTAATATTCTACACTGTATCCCATACTGCTCCAGCATCTGGCGCATCACGTTGTACTCGCTGCTAATCAATCGCAGCGATCCGCCTCGTCCGATAAATCCTACGCAGTGCTTATGGCAGGTCGATTGACTGCAGCTTTTAATCACCTCGGATGAACCTGACCTTTAAACATCATCGTCACTGTGGAGGGTCACGGCGTGTCCTTTAATGCGAGGGAGGGGGGCTCTAGATTGGCTGGCTTTGCTGCAATGATGTGGCCATTAATTCAAACATGCTGACCTTACAAAGGAAAACTGTCAAAAACTTTGTCAAATCTCCCAAGTATCCAGCCTCCAAAAAAGAAGAGGATCAATCGAGCTGACTCAAGCTCTTTTTTTTTCCTCATCCCAAGCGCTCCACAGTGGCCACGGTGTTGGAGGGTGTCATGCGGCGATAATGTGGCCATCTATCATGGTGATGAGACTAACTATTGGCTCCGTCTGACAGTGGTTGAAGAATGAGAGTCGACTGAGACAGACTTCGGAGAGCCAGTGAGATCAGCGGGGCCGACTTGACTGGACAAGAAGAGAAACTCGTCTCCAGATCCACTCCGGCGTACACTTTGACCTCAAATGTAGCTTTCGGTTCCCCACAGTTTTACTGAACACTGTAAAAAAATCCATTCTGCTTAATGAGAAACTAAATTAGGCATTCAGGGGTTGGAAATGTTTAAGTAGATCGCTGTTAGGTAAGTTGTTAGCATACCTTGAGTAACCAATGATGCAGTACCTCATTTACCTCCTTCAAGCCTAGCAGTTGAACTTTAAATCCATTGTTTCCAACTTAGCTACAGAAAAGTTGAGTTAAAGTAAACACTGTACCTTTTCATAACCTAATGTTTTGCTATAGAAAAGTAAAATAGAAGAACTGAAGTCTAGAAGGGTGTTTATGGAGTCAGTCTGACTCAGAATATATAGAATATGCAAAGGAATATCGTAGATTTATGATTCCTGGCTAAAGGGCATGGTGGCACAGTGTGATCCTCTGGGTGGTGTTCTGCTGGGGAACCTTGGGTCCTGTTCAGGAACTGTTTGAGGAATATCACAAAGAGTACAGGATGCCTCCAGATTCCCCAGATCTCAATCTGATTTGAGCCTCTGTGGGACACGCTGGACAAACTAGTTCGATCCATGGAGACCACACTTCACAGTTTACAGGACTTAAAGGATCTGTTGCTGGAGAACCTCAGACCTTCAGAGGTCTTGTAGAGTCCAGACCTCAATGAGTCAGATGTGTTTCCAGGTCACGTGGTGGGCCAACACAATCTCAGACTGGTGATTTTTTAATGCATTGATAATTCTAGGTAGCTTTTCCTTTCAGATACATATCAGTGTGAGATCATAACCAAGGAACTGACCGACACCGCAATGAATTGAACCTCTGCTCAAGGCAATGTGACTATTTGATCAGAAGAATACGATTAACTTGTCTTTGGAAGGACTAAACTGAACAAAAGGTCTGATAAAAGTTTAGCAAATTCAAATTTCTGAGCGAGATAGATACCTCATGGCATTTCAAAAAAAAATCTTCATACCGGACAGAAAGATTTTTCTGCTCAGTCACTGGGCTGCTTTTCAAAGGGCACAATGAGATACTTTGCTTCTCCATTTATGATAAAATTGTGTTAGATGTTTCCTATCTCGTTCCAGGACACGTTTTCCCTTATCGCACAAACGCAACTGCAATCAGAAATGTTCAACCCCCCAAGAATTATAAGGATTTACCAATAAATGTTTTATTCAGAGAGCTTTTTGCGTTGGATGACTTCTTTATCAGTTGAGTTATATGTAAAATCAACAGAAAATGTATGTTTTGTGAGTTACATGATATTAATATAGCCATATCACAATTATTCTGCCACTACATAATATTGCTGTTCTTTTAATTTTCTGCTCGTTTTTATGGCCTAAAGAGGAGCTAAAATGTAATTAAGCCTTTAAAAATTTTCTATAGTGATCCTTAATTGGCTTAAGCAGTGATGCTAATATAAACTCCAACCATGAAGAGTGTTGAAGGTGAGTTGCAATCATGGGTAAGACTAAGCAGCTTTCACAAAAAGCTGAGAGAGAAAATTATATCATTGCACCTAAAGGGTAATGTGTACAAGAAGATCTCCCAAAAAATTTACATTCAAGGAAGCATGTTTAAAAAGGATGTGTAAAACTTATGACACACATGCAAACCTGACTGACTGAGGGAGAATTTTCAAAATTTCCTCAAGAACCCTTAACAACTTAATCAGGATAACAGAAAAATCCTTCAAAAAATCTACAGGATGACCCAATGAAGGTCAGAACAAGTGCTTCAGAGGCACCTCTAAGACAAGCACTGAATAAACAAGGCCTTTATGGCTGCACTCCAAGATGTACTCCACTCTTGACCACAAAGAACATCAAAGGTCGACCAGAAGATGCAATGAGAAATTTGGAAAAGAGAAACTAAATTTGGACACATGGACCAGTGGTATGTCTGGCATGAGAAAGGCCAGGTTTATGACTACATGATTACCATCTTTTGGTGGGTCATTGATGATGTGGGGATGTTTTTTGGTTCAGGAATTGGCAATCTTGACTGTGTAACTGGAATCATGGATTCCCAGAAATACCAGGCAATTTTAAAGAGGAACAAAAAGCCTTCAGAATCTTGAAGATCATTGGACTATCCAGCAAGACAACGATCCCAAGAACACCTCCTTGTCAGAAACAGATGGTTGAGAAACAGATCCTGGAATGTCCTGGAGTGGCTTTCTCAGTTCCCAGATTTAA
This sequence comes from Brycinus macrolepidotus, assembly GCA_037974445.1. Classification (NCBI taxonomy): domain Eukaryota; kingdom Metazoa; phylum Chordata; class Actinopteri; order Characiformes; family Alestidae; genus Brycinus; species Brycinus macrolepidotus. The sequence goes on along the minus strand of JBBPCZ010058743.1, from coordinate 1,727 downwards.
ATCCTACTAAAATCTCTGGTGGAATTTAAAGAAGGCAGTTGCAACACAGAAGCAATCAAACATCATTAGACCCTGCTCAGTTTTTAGAAACTTTCTCATATTTTAAGAAAGTTTAACAAATGAAATTTTCTCACTACATCGGTAGATAATTTTGCTTGATTCTACTACCTCTTTTCTTGTTTTGTTTGGTCATCAAGGTTGCGGGAACACCGGGTAATACTGGGCCTGGGCTTCCACCCCCTTTCCCTCAGGCTAATTTGGTATCTCCAGATTTATGATTATGTTCAGTTTATCTTTCATCCTCTACTTAAACCCTGGTAGACCCGTGTCTTCGGGCTGGTTGTTCACTGTGTGCTTTCTGTGTGTGTGTTTGTTTGTTTCTTATTAAAGCCATAATATGCCTCTGAAAACGTTTCTTGCTTGTGCACTGGATCCTGGAGAAATCAAGCCTCAAACCAAGCCTTGATGCAAGAAAGTGACTGTTTGCAGTGCCCTCGTACTTTGTGACAGTGCCAAACAATTTCTGTGTTTGCTTCAGCTTCATTGTAATTAAAGAAAAAGTGTCTGAAAAGCATTCCTGCAGACAGAGACATGACATATAAACACATGCACATTTATGAAAAAAGTTACATTTTTTGTTTGAACTCAAACTTTAGTCAATTGATGTTCTCAAAATAACGAATATGTCAATAAATAGTTTTTGTTGTTTAATGAGGCTTTTTGTCATATAGTTTTCGTTAACCCTAACTCATATTGCTGTAATGTCTTTTGAGGGTTGAATATTTCTGATTGCAACTGTAATTGCTTTCATATTGAATATATTCTCCTGTGTGTACATGTGTGTTTAGAATGTGTGGAATCTAAACAAACGCACACATTCATGGTAAAACATCTACTCTCGCCGTCACTGTCCATCACTGATCCGTGATTAAATCTTCAGCTCTCCAGTGCTTTATTTAATGCAGGCCAGACAAGGTCAGCCTTAAAGATTGCTTTTCTCTGAGAGATTATACTAAACAAGCCACTTATCCAGCTAAGATATTTCCTGAACAGCCGCAACAGAGGCCCTAATTCAAAGCCCAGTGTTTCGGACACGCCTGCTACGTTCCGCACTCCAGCCGAAGTTCCTCTTGCGGTGAAAGCGCTGTTATTATGGTGCAGGCTTTCATTAGGCTGTTATTAAGTGTCACAGGAGGGTAAGACTGGCCATTTACAGCGTAAATAAACAAAGAGTTGGGAGCAAAGCGACCCTTCAACAGAGGTGTTATATAACACTGACTGTATACTGGAGTTACGGGGACCTTTGATCACAACAAGCTGTAAATTACTGCGTAGTTTTGTGAAAGTATTACAGGGGACAATAGAATATATATATATATATATATAAACACTTATCCAGCTAAAATATTTCCTGTAAAGCTGCATATATATATATATATATGTACGGAACATCTTGTACAGCCGTATATATATATAAAGTGGTACCCCGCATAATGAACGCAATCCGTTCCAGCGGCGCGTTCGTCATGCGTGTAGTTCGTTGTGCAAAACACAATTTCCCGTAGACTTCTATAGGAAATTGTGTAATCCATTCCAGGTCGCCGCGAAAAATCGAAAAAATTACTAAAAAATTAAGACACAGCACTTTTAATTTGGGGGGGGGGGGACTAGTAAAAAATTTACCAAAGCTGGGAATGGTGTTAGGTTTTTTTCTTGGGGTTCACACT
>JBBPCZ010058706.1:0-12506 GCA_037974445.1 Brycinus macrolepidotus | reverse complement strand
CTGATTGAGTCAAACCAGGTTTCTGATGGAAACTACAAGTAATACTGAACTTCCACAAGAACACACTGATATACTGAACATAACATCACTATTTATGTTATTCGTATTCTTTTTAGTTTTATTTAGTATGTTTACTAATATTAATTTGGGAAAAGACACTGCTCATCTAAACAGACTTAAATATTTTCACAGGTGCCTTTTGCACAGTAATGTATTTAATATAAAATGATAAAATAATACAGATTTTTTGTTCTGCATGCCTTTTGCATTGTCTGGCTGTACATTTGCATTCAGCTCTTATTTACTATACAGGCTTCTAACTCATGCCACCAACTGAAAGCTGGCCTCACGTTACACTTGAAATGTATGTCAGGAATGGAAACATGGTCTGCAGAACCAGATCAAGATTTCAGATTTTCCAGCCATAGCACTGGATGGAACTTGCCATACAGTTACTGATCTTTGGGGGGAGTTTATAGCTTCACATGACACACCCATCCAGCCTTTAAGTGCCAGAGCTAAAGTAAATAAGCCAACCAGGATAACTGGCTTTTTTTCTATCTCTTTATCACACTGCAATCCACTTATCTGTGGATGAGTGCCAGCTTTGCTCATAAATCACAGTGTTTTGTTTGTAGATATTTCCATAGAGCCAATGATTCTTCCTTTTTATACTGTGAGTCAAAATTACACCCATGCACAACCATGCAAAAAGAGGACTGACAGTGTGATAACTGTGATATACACATGCCATTACCATCAGCTCTTGCAATTGTATGTTAAGCGTAATATTGTAACTTACTGTATTTTTTCAGGTCTACCTTAAATGGTACAGTGGTGCCACAGTGTAACTGCAGCACTTATTTTTTTTAAGGTGGAACAGAAAAATAAGAATCAGAACCTGGCGAATAGGAGGAGAAGGTCCTTTGGACTCACCTGAAGTGGATGATTTTCTCATGTTCAGCAGTAATTAGAGGATTGAAGGTGTAAATAAAAAAGGAAAATTAACCGTAGTCACGACTTTGGGCTAGACCTAAGGACTAGAGACTGTAATTTCGTGATAGGTCTCGAGCACAGGTTCAGTCCTCACGCGCGATCAGTTTTGGCTCCGCCCCCTTTGTCCTCGTGTCCACGAGTCCAGTTTGTGTTTGTTTAGTTGGTTTCTCGTGAGCGTTTTGGGTCCAGTGTAAGTGTTAGAGTACTCCTGGAGGAGCAGAATCCCGTCGCCCTGGGCCAAAGAGACCTCACCTGAAGGCTGACTCCGCCCCCTCACACACCTGAACACACCTGATTTTTTAAACTCGTGTCAAACTCAGAGGCGCTTCCTGGAAGCTAAGCTAACAGAACAGAGTGAAACAGTCAGATTACGGTTCAGAACTTCATTCAGTACAAAATCACAGTCCTGAACCTCACGGCGAGGAATTCATTTCACTTCTACTCGTGTAAATTCGTGAGAGAAACGTTTTCAACACGTTCACTTCAGTCCTTCACCTTTAAGTTTCAGATTAGTCCGGTTTGGGGAGATGTAATTTCACTTAGAAAAGAAAGAAAGAAAGAAAGACTGAATGAAAGAAAGGAAGGAAGGAAGGAAGGAGGGGAGGAAGGAAGGAAGGAAGGAGGGCAAGAAGGAAAGAACGAAAGAAAGAAAGGAGGAAGTAAAGAAAGGACAGAAAGCCTGAAAGAAAGAAGGAAGGAAAGAAACAATGAATGAATGAAAGAAGGGAAAGAGTGAAAGGAAGGAAGGAAGGAAGGAGGGTAAGAAAGTATGAATGAATGAAAGAATGAAAGAAAGAAGAAAGGAGAGAAAGAAAGAATGAATGAAAGAAAGAAACAAAAAATAAGGAAGGAGGGAGGGTAAGAAAGAAAGACAGGAAGTAAGGAAGGAAGGAAAGAATGGAAGTAAGAAAGAGAAAAGGAAGCAAGTAGGGAAAGAAAGAAAGAAAGAAGGTATGAAAGAAGAAAGGAAAGAAAGAAAGAAGTAAAGAACGAAAGAGAGAAGGAAAGAAAAAATGAAAGAAGTAGGGAAAGAAAGAAAGAAGGAAGGAATGAATGAATGAATGAAAGATAGAAAGAAGGAATGAATGAAGTAATGAAAGAAAGAAGGAAAGAACAAAAGCAAGAAGGAGGGAAAGAAAGAAAGAAAGAAAGGATCACCACCTAATTCAGGAGTCGAATTTTGCTAAAGGATTGCTAAAGGATGCTTTGATTTTTGAGGGAAATATTTTTACTAGATAATTTAAAATCTCCAGATTAGCATTTTAAATGTTATTTCAGTTTAGGAAGGGTTTCAGAATGAAATTTGATTATTTCAGAGTTGTGTGAGGTCGTCTGTCTTGTATGGTCAGAGCAGTAGTGGAGGAAAAAAGTGATTTGTTAATTGTTATTTTTTTGTGATTTGTTTTATTTTTTTATTTTTTGGTGGGGTTCTTTTTCTCAGTTTGAGGTTTTCAGTGCATCAATGAACCTCTATATAGATCCAGTAATTAGCATTAATATGGCACATCATGCATGCAGGCAATCACAAAGTAATTATAAATGTGTACCAAACATGAATACACAGATATACAAGTAATATATAAGTAATAAACAGATAATAAACAGTAATATACAGATATATAAGTAATAAACAACAAGGGTCAAATGAATATATCTGTAGGATTTCACCCAAAATCTGTTCTGTCACTAGTTCTTTAGTTTGGGGTATGACAACATGTATAATAAACTGCTTTTTAAGTTTTTTAAATGAAAATTTGTTTATATTCTCTGGTGTGATGACTTATTTTAAACAGATTAAATCAGAGTACAGTGCTCTGAGGTGTAGGTCTGTGTTTGGCCCAGCAGGTGGTGCTGTTTGCAGGTAAACCTGATTTACAGCAGGTACCAGAGAGATTTAGTCACGGGTGATAAGAGTCCAACCAGTTACATTAACTGATCAAACTGCCCAGTACATTTTTAACTGGTCAAACTGGTCAGTACATTTAACTGATCAAACTGTTCAGTACATTTTTAACTGGTCAAACTGGTCAGTACATTTTTAACTGACCAAACTGTTCAGTACATTTTCAACGGGTCAAACTGTTCAGTACATTTTTAACTGGTCAAACTGTTCAGTACATTTAACTGATCAAACTGTTCAGTACATTATTAACTGGTCAAAATGGTCAGTACGTTTAACTGATCAAATTGTTCAGTACATTATTAACTGGTCAAACTGTTCAGTACATTTTTAACTGGTCAAACTGGTCAGTACATTTAACTGATCAAACTGGTCACTACATTTTTAACAGAGCAAACTGGTCAAGATAAAATAAGTTTGACTTTTGGTCCATATTTCTCCAGAAGTGTTTCATAATAAATACAAAAAGTTCACTAGAGTTACACTGAATAGCTACCATGTAACTGTCAGGGACTGGTCTATCACTGTTCGCCCAGAGTAGCGTGGTGTATATACAATCGCGGAGTGTACAGGAGAGAGTAGGTAAACCATGCACTTTGCTATGAGAACGTTCTATAAAGAGTTGAAACTCCCACCGGGAATCCGCGTTCTCACTCACACACACAGTCAGTAACAAGGAGAGAGGATTTGGAGTACTCACGGTACCGTAGAGTTGGATAAGGGGTAGGTTCGGCCCGGGCATGCACTAGGACCCGGAAGTGAATGCACTAGGACCCGGACGCGCACTAGGACCCGGAAGTGAAGCGCGTCACGTGACTGGTGGGCGTGATAGTATCCCCCTCCAGGACCAGCACCAGACTGACCCGGTAGAGAAGATACCCGGCGACGGTAGTCGGCAATCAGTGACGGGTCGAGGATAAACTGGCCGGGGAAGTGCTGTAGTTGTTGGTTGGTCTGCTCCGCCTGACCGTTTGTCTGAGGGTGGTATCTGGAAGAAGGCCTTCCAGAATCTGGCAGTGAACTGAGGCCCTCTGTCCGAGGTGAACCCATGCAAACGGATTACATGCTCTAATATCAGCTCGGCAGTGGCTGACGGGAGTCCGGCAAGCGCCACCAGGTGAACAGCCTTGGAGAACCGGTCCATGATGGTGAGAATGGTGTCTTTTCCGTCCGACTCCGGCAGGCCGGTGACGAAATCAACAGCTATATGCGACCAGGGTCGACAAGGAACAGGGAGATGTTGGAGAGTTCCGGAAGACGGCGAGTTTGTGGATTTGGCCCTGGCGCAAACAGCACATGCCCGGACGAATTCCTGTACGTCTTCAGCCATTCTGGGCCACCAGAAGGCCCTTTGTAACAAGAGCAGAGTGCGGCGAGTGCCTGGGTGACCAGCGAGGGCTGATGAGTGACTCCATTGGATGGCTTCAGAGCGAAGAGTAGTAGGGACGTAGAGTCGTCCGGGCGGGAGGCCTGCTGGAGTGGCCTCCAAGGTCTGTGCCTGGCGGACACGATCCTCCAAGTCCCAGCGGATGGGTGAAATGATGAGGTGAGGTTGCAGGACAGGCGCAGGGTCCGTCCGGGGCGCTTTGCCTTCATATTGACGGGAGAGGGCGTCTGCCTTGATGTTCTTCGACCCCGGACGGAAAGAAAGATGGAAATTAAACTGTTCAAAAAGCAGTGCCCACCACACCTGCCTGGAGTTAAGCTGTTTCAACTGCTGGATGGCGAGGAGGTTCTGGTGGTCCGTCCAGACCGTAAATGGGTCACCGCCGCCCACTTGATGGCCAACAGCTCACGGTCCCCTACTCTGTATCGCTGTTGAGTGGGATTGAATTTTCTGGAGAAAAAACTGCACAGGTGCAGTTTCTGGTCTGGACCTCGCTGGGAGAGGACGGCTCCTACGACCACATTGGAGGTGTCCACCTCCACAACGAATGGCTGGTTGGGATCCGGATGGAGGAGGATGGGAGCCGTAGTGAAGAGGTGACAGAGGTGGTAAAATGCTTGAGTGGCTTCTGGGGTGATGTTGAAGTGGTTCTTGGTGGTCTTGGTGAGAGAGGTAAGAGGCGCCGCAACTGAACTGTAGCCCCGGATGAGCGTCCTGGGTAAAGGCCAAGAACGCACAGCATCCAGCTTCTGGGGATCCATGGCCACACCTTGAGGAGATATGACAAACCCCAAGAATGTGGTGGAGCGCTGGTGGAAAGCGCATTTCTCCAACTTACAGAACAGCTGATGGGCCAGCAGCCTCTTGAGCACTGCTCTCACATGTTGGGTATGTTCTTCGATGGTATGGGAGTATATCAGGATGTCATCTAAGTAAGCAAATTAATGAAGCTTTGAAAGACCGCTGGACTATTACAAAGACCAAACAGCATAACAAGTGTCTCGTAGTGACCAGTGGGGGTGATGAAGGCTGTCTTCCACTCATCGCCCTCTCTGATGCAAATGAGGTTGCACTTCTAAGGTCCAGTTTAGTAAAGATGGACACACCAGAGAGAGCATCCAGGGCGGTATTGGTGAGTGGAAGAGGGTGACGGTTCCGGATCGTGATCTTGTTAAGCCCCCGATAGTCAACACAGGGTCTGAGACCCCCGTCTTTCTTTTTAATGAAGAAGAACCCCGTGGCCGCAGGAGAGGAGGTGGGTCTGATGGTCCCCTGGCAAAGACCCTCCGCTACATACTCTTCCATAGCCTTTTGCTCTCCTTTGGATAGAGAATAAAGGCGGCCGCGAGGTGGTACCGTGCCTGGTAGGAGATCGATACCCAGGTCGTAGGGACGATGAGGTGGTAGTTTGATGGCACGTTTCTTGTTGAAGACCTCCTTCAGGTCATGGTACGGGACGGGAATGGCCTCAGTGTCGACTTCGGGGACCTCGGACTCCCTAGAGCATGTCCCAGCCGTGGCCTGGAGGCAGAGCTCCTGACAGGTCGGTCCCCATTGAATGATCTTATGTTGAGTCCAGGAGATGAGTGGATCGTGGGTCAATAACCAAGGGTGCCAAAAGAGGATAGGAGGAGAACTGAGGGTGGTGATGAGTAAGGGAATCTTCTCCTGATGGTCTTGGATGTAGAGGTGAAGTGGTTCAGTTTGGTGAGTGATGGGGCTGTTGGCAAGGGGACGACCGTCCATGGCCGTGATGTTTAACGGCTGGGATAATGTCTCAAGTTTCAAGCCCAGTTGAGCAGCAAAAGCCTGGTCGATGAAGTTACCTGCTGCCCCTGAATCCACAAAGGCAGAGGTCACGACCCGTCAGTGGCCCAACTGGATATGAATCTGAACCGTTAAACAGGAAACGGTCGTATGGTGGAGGTAGCATTTATGAGACCAGGTGAGTTCCTCCACCTATTCACCTGGTCTTACCGTTTCCCAGACAGACAGGGCAGACAACGCGATGGTGTTCGGGGGAGGCGCAATAGGCACATAGGCCCTTGCGATATCGTCTGTCCCTCTCCTCAGGGGTCAGAGAGGCGCGCCCTAACTGCATGGGTTCCCCGGCTCCGGAGTGGTCCACTGAAGGAGGCGAAGAACTGACAGGTGTGGGTTTGGGTGCTGGTGTGGTCTGGCCTGCTGGCGGCAGGGTACGAGGGGCCGGCATCGGGCGTGAGCTCATACGCTGGTCGATCCGAAGAAAGAGTTGTATAAGTCCCTAAGCCGTAGCTGGAAGCTCATGCCCGGCAAGTTCATCCTTCATTCAAGAAGCCAACCCCTCGTAGAAGACCGTCCGGAGAGCAGGGTCACCCCAGTTGGTTTGGACAGCCAAGGTGCGGAATTCGGTGGCATAGCGACTCACCGAACAGTCTCCCTGCTGCAGATGGTATAAGTGGGAGTTGGTCTCCACCTCGCTGTCCGGATGGTGAAAGGCGGTCCTGAGCTGGGTGGTGAAGGCTGGATAGGAGTGAGTGAAGTCCGAGTCGGCTCTCAGGACCACCGTGGCCCACTCGGTGAGGAGGGAGACGAGAAGTGCGATGCATGAACAGTCGGTGGAGTATCTTCTTGGCTGCAGTTCAAACACAAGATTGACATTTGTTAGAAACACATTGCACTTCCCGTCTACACCATTCCACTTGTCTGGGAGTGCTATTTTAGGTTCAGGGGAAGGGGAAGAGAGGAGAGTTCAGGTTGCCACCCGTGGTGTCCTGTGTTCGGCAGCTAGCTCCTGGTGAGCCAAGGCAAGAGACGTGACCTGCTGTCGGAGATTTTCAATCTCCCCACGAGCGTTTTGTGACTTGAGGAAAGCCTGACGCAGGCCAGCGACTTCCCGTCTAAATGTTAATAATAATGATAATAACAATTATAATAATAATAATAATTATTATTATTATTAGTAGTAGTAGTAGTAGTATTTTATTATTATTTTGCATAATATCTTAATATATTCTTTTATTAATTCATTCATATTTAATATCATTAAATTAATATCACAATTACTAATTCATGAACAAAATCAACATTTTAACTGTTTCAATATCATTGTTATTTTTTGTTTATAGATTATTCAATTGAAGATGGAATAATGAACACATAAATTAACAGAGGCCTGCAATTTCATTTTAAAATATCATCATTTTAGATTTAGATTATTAATAAAAAATTCTGGTCATATTTACGCCATCAAGTGAAATCATTTCAATTCATCATGGGGCCATCGGAATGAGGTGGACAGGGTATGAACAACATGAACTGGAGAGTAAACATTACATTTTGAGGATGTTTACACACTACAAATCTAACTCTTATTTCAAAAAGAGTGAGGCATATTCCGTTCTCCTTGGCATAAGGGGGATCGTGGCATTGTGGCCCTTAAATGACTAAACGAATGAGTTTTCTCCTGTAGTGAGTTAGATAAACAGTACAGAGAAAGTGTGATCTGTGGGTTGGTTTCCGCTCTGTGCTGGTTAAAGACCATTTCCTTGACCCAGTAAAATATACAGATACACACAAACACACACACACACACACACACACACACATACACACACACACACACACATCAGAGGCCTAAAATATTATATAAAAAAAACACACATATATTAAACACAATTGATGTATATCTTTCATATTCAGTATGTCAGCACTGATAAAAAAAAAAAAAAGTTATAAATAAAAATTTCAAACCAGTACCAAGGGCAGCTGGTGGCCAAGTGGTTAGGGAGTTGATCCTGTGATCAAAAGGTCATGGGTTCGAATCCCAGGACTGCTAGTGGCACCACTGTGGTACCCTTGAGCAAGATCCAGTCCCCACACACTGCTCCCGGGCGCTGTGTTCCTGGCTGCCCGCTGCTACACTTGGTGAATGGGTTAAACGCAGGAACAGAATTTCGTGCTGTTCACACTGTGAGCTGTGGTGTGTTCACGTATGACAGTATGGTCACTTCACTTTTATTACTGTGGTGTTTGTTTAACACAACTGCCAAAACACTCTCAGATTAAACCCAGCCTCAGTTTTCTAGGCTCTTCTGTCTGGTTTGAGAAGTAAAAGAAACTCCAAAATCTTGTGGAACGCCTTCCAAGAAGAGTGGAAGCTGTTATAGATGCAAAGGGGGGACCAACTCCATATTTATAAAGTTTATGTATCTGAATGCAATGTAATTAAAGTCCCTGTTGGTGTAAGGGTCAGGTGTCCCAATACTTAGTTTAGTGTAGTGATGCAAGGATTTTCCAGTACTAAACTCCTGCAGCTTAATTGATTAGAACAGTGATTCAGGAAGGATGGCAATATGTACAAAATTGTTCTCACCAATGACAAACCTCGCCCTAAACTTTGGTAAAAAATGGATTGACCAGCTGTAGCTATGGGAATGTGGGCAAACTCTCAAAACAGTGCTGCAGAATTTTCAAGGTTCAAAGTTCAAGGTTACTGTTATTGTCAGCAGCTGTGTACACGTACATAGTGAGATGAGATAACGTTTCTCCATGGACCACGGTGCAACATTTAGCAACATACAACATTTAACAGTCAACAGAGTGCCGGTTACAACAGACAGAAAACGACAGACAAACAATAAATAGACAACTAGTGTGGACACTATGTAAACCTTCTGGAATGATGAGTATTGCACCATAAGTATGATTATTACACAGGAGGCAGTTACAGCAAACAGTGACAGGACATAACGGGGGCTGTACTGGCAGTCAACAGTTTTACATGGAAAGTGCAGGTTCTAATTGAAAAGTAATATGAAAAGTATAAACAGTATAAAGTGAGGTAGTTCACTGAAATGTGCTGGTTAACCAGAGACTAGACATTTATGTGTGTTTATGTGCATTCAGAGCCCTGATGGCCTGTGGTATAAAGCTGTTGCACAGCCGTGCAGAACCAGAGCGGAAGCTTCAATACTGTTTGCCAGACAGTAGAAGAGAGAAGAGTCAGTATAATGGGTTGGAACAGTCCTTCACAATGTTACTGGCTCTGTTAAAGCAGCGGGTTTGGTAAATGTCCTTCGGGTGGTAATGGCACACCGATAACCTTCTCAGCTGCTCTCACCATCTGCTGCAGTCTGTTACAGTCTGAAACAGTACAGTTCCCATACCAAACAGTGATGCAGCTGGAGAGCAGACTTTCAATGGTACTCCTATAGAATGTGGTGAGGATTGGTGGGGGGAGGCTCGCTCTCTTTATTCTCCATAGAAAGTGCAGGCGCTGCCAAGCCCTCTTGGCTATGGACGTGGAGTTGAGGGTCCAAGAGAGGTCTTCCGTGATGTGGATGCCCAGGAACTTGATGTTTTTAACCCTCTCTACAGCAGTGACGTCAATGGTGAGAGGTGGGAGAGCAGGGCTGGATTTTCTGAAGTCAATTGAATGTATGAATCAGATAATCCGTACCTCTCCGATCAGTATCGTAATGCAGATAAATTCCTGGACAAACGCTGCTGCTGTAGTTATGATGCATTCAGACATTGCTCTAAGACCAAAACAGCAGACTCACGTGGATCAAAGGCACATGGAGAATGTAAACAACAACATAGAAAAGAAAACAGGAGGAAGACAGAGTCCACTCAGCTCGAGGGGTCAATCGCTAACTTATGGACTATTCACTGCAGGCCTCAATCTGTATTAGGCCCCTCCCACACTTTGAAATTTGCAGCCGTGAATATCCGGTCACTAAACAACAAATCATTTTTAGTCAATGATCTAATTACTACAGACAAGACTTCAAGACTACAAAATTTCCTGCTCTTAACTGAAACTTGGTTAGATGACAGCTGCAGTGCAACGAAACAGCTCCCCCAAACTTTAACTTTTTCTCCCATGTGGGCAGGAAAGGTGGGAACGTAAGTGCGCTATATAGAGATACGCAGTTGTCATTGGGTGAATTTAGTTCTTTTGAATATCTCTGTATTGTCTTAAAATGCTCACTGAGAATTCTGCTTGTAATTTTCTACAGGCCACTGTAGTACTGTTCTAATTTTATTGATGAACTTTCTGACATGCTGTCATTGATTTCCACTGATTTTAACTCTTTTATCATTGTGGGACATTTTAATATCCATAATGACATTCCTAATGACAGCACTGCCAAAGAAATTGCTGCCATATTCGACACCTTTGAAGTCACTCAGCATGTGACCGGCCCCACTCATATCCGAGGTCACACACTGGACTTGGTTATCAGTAAACCAAGTCTCAGTTTTACTTCTGTGAATGTTTCAGATGTGGCTCTATCAGATCATCACTGTTTTCTTTGACGCATTGGTTTCACCTATCATCCAAACTGGCTCTAGGGCTGTCAAAAAGAGGTACATTACTGAAAATACCAGGGCTGCCTTTACGAAAGTCATATCCATGAGTCTGTAGATAAATGTTTTAATCATTTTACACATGTGAATCAGAGAAAACCACCATGCCATATGGAGTCCCTCGAGGGTCTATTCTTGGACCTGTCATGCTTCCTCTTGGTCAAATTCTTACAGAGAATGATGTGTCCTATCTTAACTCTGCAGATGACACTCAGATCTATCAGCTCACTCATCAAGTGACCTTGTTCCAGTAGACTAATTGTGTCGGTGCCTCGATAAAGTACATAACTGGATGTATCAAAGCTTTCTCCAGTTAAATAAAGACAAAAAAATGGAGATTATCTTATTTGGAAATAAAGAGGGAAGACCAATTCTTAGTGCCCACTTAGTGCCAATCTAGAGCACTTAAGACATTTACCCATGTAAAACAATCTTGGTGTGATCATGGATCGATACCTTAGTTTTGGTGATCAAGACTTTGTGTCCAAACAAGACTTAGAGAAACTTATCCACACATTTATTTCCTCCAGGTTTGACTATTTCAACGCCCTCCTCACTGGAATTCCCAAAAAGTCAATTAGAGCTCCATCTCATTCAAAATACTGCTGCTAGAGTTCTAACCAAACCACATCACTCTAATTCTCAGATCCCAGTTCAGTAAAGGATTGATTTCAAAGCATTTCTCATCGTGTACAAGTCTGATGTTTGATGTTTATATTCCTAGTGGGTCTCTTAGATCTGCAGGAGCGGCTCAGCTAGTGGAGAAAAGATCTGAAACTAAACCTGGTGAAATGGTGTTTATCCATTATGCTGTTCAACCAACTCCCCATCAGTATTAGATCTGCACCAACTGGAGCTTTAAAAAGCTGCTAAAAACTGAACTATTCTCCTCCACCTTCTTTTAAACATTTGCACAATATTACACTTTCAGTTTTCTTTTATTGATTTTCTATGTATTCTTTTATTTCTTCCATTAATTTATTCTATATTGTTTTATTTTGTATTCTGTTTCTATTCTATGTACAGCACACTGAACTTGATAACATTCTAGCACCCGATAAGAACATTGCACTGACAGTGGTGTTCAGCAAAATCATGAAAAAACATGTCTCTTGATCAACTCAAACCACATCCTGCTCTTTTGGGTTCATGTTAATCTTTTTGTGTTTTCCTGCACAAACCACAGACTTGTCGATGTACTTTAAGACAAGGTATAAAAACAAACAAAACTTTTGTTCATAAAAATGAACAAAAAATTCCTTCATATTTATGACAGTTGTTACCACAAAAAAATGATTCTGAAAATGATTCAGCATTCCTACTCCTGAGGGTGTTTATGAATAAATCTAAAAGTCCTGCTGTCTAAAAAGTCTGTTCTGCTACACACATCAACAAGTCAGCGCCACCTCAATGAAGAGCTGAGTGTGATTTGAGCGGATTGAGAGAAGTGGACAAATTGATTTGGGTGACTGTTGACTTCTAGTGTTTGTTAGCAACAGTAGCCTCGTAGCTCCAGTTAGTGCTCCACTAAATGTACATTAGGTGGAAATTAGAATTTTTGCTAAACCATTCCTGTAACACCAAAGGCATATACAGCCAGCATATATACCAGTTATGCTGGTCTTTGTTGCACCTTTGTGCAAAGCGTGAGGTTTGAGTCCAGGTTTTCCCTTTAGTGTGTAAATGTCTGCTGTGTCACTTCTGTGAAAAAAATTCTTAAACAGCAGGCCGTGCTGCTGATTATTTAAACTTTAAAAGAACAGGCTATTTTTCCACTTATATTTTCACAATTCAAACTGTAAAAACTGGTTTTAAAATCTGAGGGCCTGAGCCATATTTGAAGGCATTATAAAATACACACACACACAC
>JBBPCZ010058685.1:0-12507 GCA_037974445.1 Brycinus macrolepidotus | reverse complement strand
GGCCCAGCCTTCCCCTCCATCTGACAGGACAAAGGCTAAGTGTTAACACACGATTAAAAAACTGCCATCAGCTCAGCCTCAGGAGGAGAAAGGTGAGCGGTACTTTAAATTTCCTGGCAAACACTGGCACCATCTAGCAGCCAGCATTGTATTACATTCAATTGTTTTATCAAAAACAATCAACAAAAACTTACATATTGGCTTCAACTTTTGAACAAAAGTGATTGACCAGTTCAGTTACTGATAAATGGAGTTCCTCTCTCTTATGTAAGCAGTGCCCAATGACCTGCCTCACTTGCATATGCTTGCATAATAATTTTCATAGACAAATAGACATTTTTTTCTATTCAAGTTGGAGATGCTAACAGGATAACATGCATGCTGCTCATTGTGTTGAATGCATGCATGCCATCACATGTGTCTCAGTGTGAAAATGGGTGAACTGTCCTTTAATTAATTAGTTATTTAATTAAATACTTGAAAATATATTTACTCTTACAGTTGTAACTGCAACTTCTAGCACTTTAATGTCATTAGGATGCACATGGAAGGCACTAAAGCAACTGAGTGAACTTAAACAAGGACATTGTGTTTAGTTATATTTGAACTAATCCAACTTAGTTAGACTGAAATAATCCAAGTCTCCATTATAATAATTAAGGTTGGTGATACAGCAAAAACCTAATTTCATAATACATGATGTGCCACATCTGATATTTTGGAATTTTGGACAAATAAAAAGTGATGCCAAATATCGCAAAAAAACTATATGATTTTGATTCCGCATTTGCAATTCTCCAATTAATTAATTGTGTTCAGTGCTCTTAAAAGGCTGACAATACCCAAGATATGCTCAAAAAAGTACATTGTTATATTTCATATACACTGTTATGAAATATATGTCACCTCTTACTTATGATGTTTGATATTATTGAGAGAGATTTTACTGTAACACTTGATGGTTTGTTTTATTACTTATAATGCTCATTAATGCTCATGTTATAATGTGTTAAATTTAACAAAAGGTTTAATTACATTATCCAGCCTTAGTATTTTGACCATCAACTACTTCAGTTCTACAGATATCACGTACCAAATGAGGACCCTGAATCAAAATCTGCAGGACTTTTGGGCTACTTTTGGGAAATTAGCAAGTTATAATGAGTTGAAATTGTCCTGACCAATGTGAAAAATTTCAGTTACTTTAAAATACTACAGTAATTTCTTATTATGTATATAAATATCATATCATTTTAATGTATAGCAATATACCAAATGTGCAGACAGTTTTAATTGCCATTGATGAAAAATGAAATGCCGGGTGAGATGGAAAAGGTGTTCTCAGGTCAGTTGGCAGGTGACATTTCAAGTTTAGCTGTGCCTGCACACACCTATCTACCCGCAAACTCAATTCATAGTTCAGTATCAGCTTTCACTGTCTTTACTACAAAAAACACTTTAAACACCAATGGATTTAGGAGCAGCTACAGCAACCAGTCGGTCGGACTACTGTTCTTATAGTGAAATGGAACAGTGATCTCTTATTATGTCTTAATTACTATGATCTTGTGTAAATGAATAATCTTCTTATTAAAGTGATGTAAAAAGTGTTTACATTCCCAACCATGAGATCCATCTGAATGAACTGACTGAACAGATCCTCATTTTTCCTGCTTCCAATACATTAGCTTCAAGAAATGACTGGTCACTTGCTGCCTGATAAACCCCACCACTTGACGGATGTGAGATAATTCATGTTATTCACTTCACCTGTCAGTTCTGTCATAAAAAAATCACTAAAAACTTTTGTAATAAAATGGTCATTTACCTTTGTTTAAAAGATGACTCCGGTGGACTGCGTTTTTGTCTGCTTTCCCAGATTTATTTATTTTTTGTGACGTCTGTTCTCCCTTAATAAGATAGTTCACAATGGACTTTCTATGGGCTTCCCCAAACTCCTGAACTGTTTGTCAGTTTCCAGTTAAAAATGCATAAAAGCTCATTTTATATTCCTGGAAAAATATGGTCATGTTCAGAAAATGAATGCACAAACGTACAATGCAACAGCTCTTTTGTACTAATCTAGACAAGAGAGGCTTTAACTGCTCTGTACATTTGGATACTTAGAATACCAATTGTTGTTTCTCATTGTTTTACTCTGCCCATTACTGTTCGTTAAGCCACAGCAATGATAGCCTTCCCCAGAACATGAGCCCAGGTCTCGGCACGTAATTCACTTGTGTTAAAGCCAAAACTAACTAAAAACAATGCTGTAGCGCATGGATATGACATGATATAGTTAAACTGTCACTGACCTGGTTACACCAGCAAATTTCAGAGACATTAACCCAGCTAAGTCCTAGAACTCTAAATATATGGCTGCCAGTTGCTGTTGTAAAGTCTAATTTGCTGAGCTATTTTCGAAGCAGTACAATATTTGATATGCACATGACCTAGCCCCAGCCTCAGGGGTCATTTAGAGGGGCGGGTTTCCATAGTAGCAAGCAAAAGCAAGTTTGAGCTGAACTTCA
Source organism: Brycinus macrolepidotus (assembly GCA_037974445.1). Taxonomy (NCBI): domain Eukaryota; kingdom Metazoa; phylum Chordata; class Actinopteri; order Characiformes; family Alestidae; genus Brycinus; species Brycinus macrolepidotus. The sequence goes on along the minus strand of JBBPCZ010058685.1, from coordinate 9,976 downwards.
TGTATGCTGTGGGTTAAGAGATTTCATTCATCACTAGTCTGTATTAGCTGCACCAGTATGTGTATTAATGGACACTGGATTGTTAATGATGTTACTGGACTAACCTTTAGTTACCGAGCATAACTGTAAAATATTCCATTGTAATTCTTCTTTTTCATTTGCCATTTTCAAGAATGTTACTTTAAGTTAAATATACTTTGTTTGGCAAAGTACCACATTATGGTTGTCCTCTCTAGCGTCCTAGCTTAATGGAAACAAAACTATTGGTGGTGAGTGCTCTCGGATTTAAACATTGTTGTTTACATCTGCTTTTAGTATGCACTCAATAACTCATCTTGTGTTGCCCAGCCTTTATTCTTTCCTGAGAAAAGCTGACACTTTTGCCAAAAGCACAGTTTCTTAATCAGTCCTGTAAAGTCAAATAAAAAAAAAACAATCTGCTTACTGTCACGTGAGTTCTGGGTGTGGAAATGCAGGAATTTGGGGACCTGATTTACTGTGAAAAACAGGGAAACAGGCAGCAAACAAAAAGAGTTGGAGCACTGGCTAGTGCAGAAAGGAGTAACCAGACAAGGAACAGATGAGCAACACTCTTTGCAGAAACACACAAGATTCAGACAGGGTTCAAAGGGGAAAATCCCTCATACTAACATATACAGGGTTCAGACCTGCTAAGGCCCTAATACTGACATACACAGGGATCAGACAGGCATAGGCCCTTACAGTAAATATACATCAGATGGGCTAAAGCCCTCAAAGTAACATATACAGGGATAGGACGGGCTAAGGCCCTTTCATAAAACAGTTACAGGACTTAGACAAGACTCAGGCCTTTGCAATAGATACATACAATGTCCACACCGGAGAGGTGATCTCAGGGCCATAGGCTGTACACACACCTGACGAGTAGGGGCTACACAAAACAACCACACAAGGCAGCAGGGGTTTGCCGGCACATATCACAGGAGGGGCCCACAACACACTTGAAGAGGAGGCCCAGAGGCCACACGCAGCATCAAGCAAGGCCCCATCACGGAGCTTGCAGTGGAGGTGGGCCATGCACTCCTGATAACAGAGGCCTGCACATAGTGGTATAGAGCAGGACAGAAACGATATACCCACAAGCAGTAGAGGCAGGCGGCATGCTCCTGAGCAGTGTAAACAAAACACTCTAGGCCCCGACGAGTAGCAGACGTCCATAGCATAGGGCACCTTGACACGCAAGGGAAGCACAAGCCAGGCGTAATGGAAACCAGAACTAGAAAGAAAATATAAGCAGTCAAACACAACCACAACATAAGGGGGCAGGGGAGAGGGCAGCAGTAGGGTAATCACAGGGTGGACGGCCACCAGCCTCATACTAAAGGTGGCTTAAATAAAAATGGACAAACTAGGGACAAGTGATTCTAATTGAAGTCATGAGACAAACCAAAGTGAGGAGTAAGGAAAAGGGGGTGCTCAGGATTGGCAAAATAAAAGTCCCATGAAAACGGAACAAACCAGGCCAGAGTGTAACAGAACATTACTAACTTTTGACTTGCACTTAATTCAACATTTTTAAACAGTATACTTAAGATCAATAAATCAATAAATAAATCAATAATCCCTGAAAGGGTCTAACATATCTGATGCACGTTGACATCTGTTACTGAAATAACAATTACAGGGGCTTAATTTTTACATAATACAGCTGGGATTGATTTATTATTCAATCTAGCCTTTTCAGTGCATCCATGCATGTCAGAGAATCTGGAAAATACAATTGCGTATCTATTCAAAGCAAACAAAGACAAATGATTTAGTTTAGAATGAGGAGGAGGATTGAGACTGAGCAGAGGGTAAACACACACACAAAATGGTAAATTGACGCTTTGAGGGAGGTAGCCTAACATGAGGCAGGCTGTGGTCCCCAGACATTTAAAAAACACCCCCCACACCCTTGACACGAACTGGGGGCCACGGTCAGACAGGATTTCCTTCGGGGCTCCATAACACTGGAACTTGTACTGGAACAAGGCCTCCGCTACCTGGAGAACAGAGGGAGCAGGGGCTAAAAGAAAGCCTTGCCACCCCTGCTGCCACCCCAGTTGGCAGCAACGAATTAAAAGAAAAATTACAGCCAATTTGACATTTACGAGCGCGAATCTCCAATGTCCGACTGCGCTGAATGCAGCACGAGATAACGCCAGAGAGATGACGGTCGTAAAGAATCACATGAAAGAATCCGCACTAAGTGTTGTCCTTCATAGCAACTGCTGAATATTCCATCTACTTCAGTGGTGCTACTTCTGCTTCAGAATGTTATGGCACTTCATGAACATCCCTCTGCAAAGCGCTTTTAACCTGATGGATATAGGAGGTGAGGATATATGGCGACACCCAGGTTGAGACGAGCCACACTGCAGTTTCTGGTGGTTACTGGTAGTCAAGCAGGTTTAATGTAATTTCAGATACACACACAGTACACAGTGAAACTTTCCTCTAGAATCATGGTGCAACAAATAAACAAAAACAGAACACCACAAGACTACATAAGTAGACAGTGACAAAATACACAGAGTGCAAGGAGAGCAAAAGAGAGTACAAAAAAAAAAACTAAAGTAGCCAAACAGGACAAGACGACATTTAGTGTGATCAGTTGTCACTTCCACGCCACCTCTGCCCCGCATTCAGTGTTCCTGCTCACCAGTCTACTGAGTGGAGAATGTCCCGTCACGCCCCCCTCGTCCTCGTGCTGGTTTGTTTATGTTTGGGCAAGGCGCCCGCTCATTAGTTCAGCTGTCTCTCCCCTTGTGTTAATCAGTTTGAGTTTAGTTCCCCGTTTAGTTAGATTTGTTGTGTTTTCTCATTGGTCTGTGTGTGTCTTCCTCCCGGTATATTTACCCAGCTGCTTCAGCAGTCTGGTGAGCGATCTACCCTCATATAGCTACACCATCATCTGTCCGTCTGCTCTGTTGGGAAGTCTCTTCTGGGATCTTAGTCTCACTCTCGTACTGACCTCTTTCCCATGCAGGTCTCGACCAGTGGACTTTGATTGTGCTCTCTCTCTTTCCCTTGTTCTTCTAGCGTTGACCAATGAGGCAGATAGACCTCGGGCTGGTCTGACTCATCGTGGCTGTCGCACGGTGTGAAGCCACAGCCTTCATGCATTTCCTCGTGACTCCTGGTTAGGAGTAAAATGCATCGGGTTCACCCTTACCACGGAGCGACGTCTTCGCGTCCTAGACTGAGCATTACCCTCTGTCCCAAGTCCGGAGCTAGTGAGAGCTTGAGGGAAAGGACTGTTCTCTGTTTCAGTTCCCTACACACTTGTGCTGTCAAAGAAACTGTTTACACTTCGTTTTAGATTAAAGCTGTTTGTGTTCTTCCAGTACTCCTACTTCTGTGTCCTCCTTCCCCGTGTCCCACATGAAATCAGTGTTTGAATGTATACAGTATTAGAGAGAATGTTTTCCAATACCCCCACATCTGAGACAGAGGTCTCTGACAGAAACTTTTCAGAGAGGCAGGCATTGTCTGTGATAATACTAGGTCAATTTAACTATCTGAGTTAGCGCTGCAGTGGGTAGTGTAGTCTAGGTCTCAGACTGTAAATACCTTCAGGAATCATCTACAGTGAATCCAGCTCTTATGTGAAACAACATTTGATCACAATGTTTGATCACAATTTTGCCGACACCTCAAACTTGGCGGCTAAAGGTGGCATTAAAGTGGTTGTTTGGGTCCTAGAAAAAAGCAGCAGTAGTGTTTTTTCACCATAGCACAAAATGTGTTGAAGTGACTCCTGGAGCAGTGGTAAGCAGTTACCCTAGCATACTTGGAAAGGATTATGGAAGGGGAAGAGGGGGACTAACGAGACAGGAAAACAATACTAATGTAAAGAAACATTTGTTGGACACTTATGAATCTGAATGAACCTGTGGTTTAAAAATGAAATGAATGAAAAAAAAGAAAAGAAAAAATAGAAGTCTAATCTTTTTCGTACTATCTTGCACATATTGTTTTTCCTGTCTGCATTTTGCAATTTTCACTATAGAAATCACAAAGATTTCCTGTTTTTGTATACACAGGAAGACTTTTTAAAGTATTGATATTGGTATCGCAACATTATCTGAGGTAATGCTAGATATCAGATCAAATAAGAAATTTGTGGTATCACCCAGCCTTACTTTCAATGCAGCCCTGATATGCCTACAATGGAAAACAAATTAATTTAAACCAAAAGAAATGCCTGTTGATGTATATTCCACTTTGAATCTTTTGGAGTCATAAGGCTCAAGTTCAAAGTTTGAGCCATTGGTGTTGAGTCGAGTCATGTCTTCAAAGTTTTGTGACTTGAGTAGTCTTGTGACAAAAAAGAGAACAAGGGCCACCATATTGGTCTGAGCAAACAGTATCATTATTGTGAAATGGAAATGTCTAGGAGCAACAACATTTCAACCCCAAAGCAATAAAACATTCAAACTCACTGAGTGGGGAATCTGAGTGAAATCAATACTTCCGATCCTGATGGATATTTTTTCGAAGAATCACATGAAAGAATCCGCACTAAGTGTTGTCCTTCATAGCAACTGCTGAGTATTCCATCTACTTCGGTGGTACTACCCTTGCTTCAGAATGTTATGACACTTCATGAACATCACTCTGCAAAGCGCTTTTAACTTGTAATGATGGATATAGGAGGTGAAGATATATGGCAACTGGGGAATCTGAGTACTGAATTGTGTAAAGATTATCTGTTGTGTCACTCACTACAAAATTTTAAACTCACAAAGTGTAGTACCTAGCGCTGGCTGAGGGACTGTAAAGCTCACTTCCATTGCACTCTGCAGCAGTTGAAATGTGTTCTCTGGAGTAAAGAATCACGCTTCACTGCCTAATGGAAGAATCTGGGTGTGACAAATGCTAGTAAAACAGTAGCTACTGGAATGCACAGTACCAAAAGTAAAGTTTTGTGGAGGAGGGGTAATGATCTGGGGATGTTTTTTCACAGTTCGGGCTAGGCCTTAGTTTTTAGTAGGCCCATTAGTAATGTTAGTGCTACAGCAAACAATTTGCAATCTGCTTCTAAATTTGTGGCAAAGGTCTGGGGAAGGCCACTTCCTGTTCCAGCATGACTTTGTCCCTGTGTGATCCATAAAGACATGATTTTGAACACTGACATGAATTGAAATGTTGTTTGCAAGCCAGGTCTCCGTGTACAACATCAGTGCCTAGTGCTGTACAGTAATGCTCTTTAGACTGAAAAGGCACATTCCAACAGAAACATCCTTGTGTAAATCTGGGATGTCAAACAAGCTCATATGGGTGTGATGGCAGGGGGAACACAGACTTTTGACCATACAATGTATAAAATGTTGTTGTATGCAGTAGCATTAACCTTAGCTTTCCCTGGAAAGGACCAAACCCAAACCCAAAGACTCATAGCCCTGCTCCACCAAACCTTACTCACTCAGACTCCAACAAAAACTACCTCTACTGACTCTTAACTATACCTTCTCTGTTAGCCATAGCTGGCCAATCTGTTAAACAGTGATTAAGTCTGTGCACAAAGGCCTTCTCTTATTAGTTATCTTCATAGAGACTCTCTTTCTCTCTCTCTCTTTCCAGGTTGACCAGAGGAGAATGAGTTCCCTTTAGAGTCTTGGTTCCTCCCGAGGTTTCTTCCTCCAGTTTTAGGGAGTTTTTCCACCTCTGTCACCCTTGGCTTTCTCACTAGGGGCTCGGACCTGGTGAGCAAAGCGTGTGAAAAACGTGAAATTCTTTGTCTGCATTTAACTCATTCACTAAGTGAAGCAGTGGGCTGCCACCAACAGGGGGAGCCTGAGGAGCAGTGTGTGGGGATGATGCCATGCTCAAGGGTACCTCAGTGGTGCCACTAGCAGTCCTGGGATTCAAACCCACAACCTTCTGATCAATGGGGCAACTCCCTAACCACTAGGCCACCAGCTGCCCCAAAGTAACACCTCACAGTTCGTTTTTTTTTTTTTTTTTTTTTTTTTTCTTTGAACCGGAGTTTAAATGGGTTTACTGGGACCACAACACAGACTATTAACCACTATATGATCACGGCAAGCTACCGGGCATATTAAATGCCTTTTAAGTAAGACTCACCATAACATTTTGACTTGTACATACCTGACAGAGTAGTTCCAAACCAGTTCAATGGCAGACACTAATTTAGACATACTTAGACAGAAGTGCTCATTTAGATTGAGCACTTAGATTTAGAACAATACCTGAGAGTAATAGTTTGAGTTACGTGAAGTGAGAAATGGATAAAAAAAAAAGGATTCCACATTTAGGTAAAATTCTTCATGGTACAAAACAGCAAAGTTTTTGATGAAAAGAAAGAAAAAGCTCTTCAGCATGTCAGAAAATCGCCAGCCCATCGAACTGTGGGAAATAAACTTGTCATAATTAACACAAATACAGCTTGTGGGTGTGAACACGTCGACTACAAATTGCTCTGTATCTGCAGGGGAGTGGTGAAATGCCTGCTTGTTCCACACAACTGGGATGCTGTGTAAAATGTAGGACCCTAATAATCGATTGACTGTTAATTGTCGAGAAGAGCCTCAGTTGACCAAGTTTCCATTGGCTGGTTAGTTGCAGGTAAAAAAACCAAACTCCATTTAGGAGTTGTGCCTTGTTGTTAAAATTATTACCCTGGAGTTCCACTGCACGCAAGTCTATGACATTGCATCTCGACTTGGTTTTGTTCCGTCTTTCATATGGCTTAAACTACATAGCCTAACAAACACAAACATCAAGGAAAAATAACTGAATCAGTTAACTAGCAACTATTTTTCGATTGATTTATCTGTCAACTAATCAAGTAAATACGTTTATAGAACAGAAGCTTTTGATTTAAAGGATAGCTAGCTGAAAGTACCTTGACTGAACTGAAGGCTTGTTTGACGTGTCTGTCCAGCCACTGATTGCTGATAGTAAAAACGGTAATTAGTCATGCAAACGCACAGTTGCAAAACATCTTTCGTTTTCTTCTGCTGTGGCTTTTTCCATCAACTATAACTAGTAAACGTTAGTCAGGCTGACCAAAATCCAGTAGACGTACATTACACGAACATGACACCAACTTCGACACTGGCAGCAGGACCTGATTATGCCAGTGGTAATAGCGAGCCTATCCATTAACCTAATATTGCATAGTATACCACTGATATACACTGGTACTAGTATACACTCTTAGGGGTCTTCTGGTGGCTATGGGGGCCCAAAGCAGGTTTGATTATGTGTTGAGCTAAAATAGTTAAAAGTGAAATGCTAACTTTATAAAGGAAATTAAACACAAATCCCCCAACTCCCCTGTACACGTCAAACCTCTTGATCTAGCAGAAACACTAGAGAGGTCCCTGATTTATCTGTTTGCTTGTTTGTTTGTTTGTTTGTCTACCTGAGAGGACTTGCTTGATAAAGCTGAGTAAAACTGTGTAGTATAATTCCACTTACAAATGATTGGAACTTAATATCAAATGAAATGGTGCTCCTTTAAGCTGCACTTAGAGTAAGGAGTGAATGGTCCTATTGTCAGACCAGATACCTTTATCAAATAATTGGTCAAATTTATGAAACTTAGAGGTAACCACGGTATGCTACACAAAGGCTCTGTTTACAACTGGCATTAACGTGCATCTTGGGTCATCAGATTACAAGTGGTAAACAAAACACATTGCTAAACATCATCACATTTTCAGAATGATCCAAAGCCACGTTACCACATTACAGCACAAGTGGTAGCTGCAGGGCATCTACTCTAATAATGTAGGTAATCACACACTGCCTGTTACCTTTAGAAACAAATGCTCAACCTGTTACATGTGTATATATGTATGTATATGATATATATAAGATTAAGTCGATATTTACACAAGCTGTACTACTGCAATTCATCTGTAATAATAAATACATCACCATTAGTTACACGCCTGTTTCAGTATTATGTGTAACTACACAGTTATTAATCACACATAATATGAAGTAGGACCACAATAATTTCTCCTTTGTGGACACAGCAGGGGCGTTGGAAGCCGTTTTAATGTTTGGGGTACACACTGGTGGGAGGGTTCTCTTCAAGGTATTCAAAATAATGGAATGGAAAGGGGTTTACTGTCTTTTCTTAGTGACCACTGGACTGTTTAATTCCAAGGAAACTGTATAAATTGTATATTTTCTATAATATACTGCTCCAAAATTTAAAGAAACACTTTGAAAACACATCAGATCTCAGTGGGAAAAAAAATCATGCTGGATATCTACACTGATATGGACTGGGTAATGTGTTAGGAACGAAAGGATGCCAGCAGGGTGAATTCAAAGACACCCCGAAAATCAAAGTAAAAAAAAAATAAGCGGCAGGCAATTTCATTGCAGCAACTCAAAATGGTACTCAGTAGTTTGTATGTCCCCCACATGCTTACGTCGGGGCATGCTCCTAATGTGATGACGGATGGTATCCTGGAGGATCTCCTCCCAGATCTGGACCAGGGCTTCACTGAGCACCTGGACAGTCTGAGGTGCAATCAGGCGGCATCAGATGGACCAAAACATAATGTCCCAGAGGTTTTCTATTGGATTTAGGTCAGGCGAGCACCAGGAGGAATCCAGGACCCACCGCACCAGTGTAGGGTCTGACAATGGGTCCAAGGATTTCATCCCGATACCTAAGGGCAGTCAGGGTGCCGTTGTCTTGCCTGTAGAGGTCTGTGTGTCCCTCCATGGATATGCCCCCCCAGACCATCACTGGCCCACCACCACACCATTCATGCTGAATGATGATACAGGCAGCATAACATTCTCCAAGGCTTCTCCAGACCCTTTCATGTCTGTCATATGTGATGTGCCAGTGGCGGACCTGCCAGTTCTGGTGTTCTATGGCAAATGCCAATCAAGCTCCATGGTGCCGGGCAGTGAGCACAGGTCCCACTAGAGGACGTCGACCCTCATGAAGTCTGTTTCTGAGACAAAGACATTCACACCAGTGGCCTTTCTGGAGGTCTTTTTTTAGGGCTGTGGCAGTGCTCATCGTGTTCCTCCTTGGAAAAGGAGTAGATACGGGTCCTGCTGATAGGTTAAGGACCTTCTACGGCCCTGTCCAGCTCTCCTAGAGTAACTGCCTGTCTTCTGGAATCTCCTCCTGTGCCATCTTGGAGGAGTTGGACTACCTGTGCAACCTCTGTAGGGTCCAGGTATCGCCTCATGCTACCAGTAGTGACACTGACCCTAGCCAAATGCAAAACTAGTGAAAAACAGTCAGAAAAGATGAGGAGGGGGAAAAATGTCAGTGGCTTCCACCTGTAAAACCATTCCTGTTTTGGGGGTCGTCTCACTGTTGCCCCTGTAGTGCACCTGGTGTTAATTTCATTAACACCAAAGCAGCTGAAACTGATTAACAACCACCTCTGCTACTTCACTGACCAGGTCAATATCCCAGTAGTTTAACTGACTTGATGCTATACCCTGATTAAAAAGTGTTCCTTTCATTTTTTCTGAGCAGTGTATTATTGCTTTACTCATTACAGTAAAATTTGTACTGTAAAATGTGGTACGCTCTGGTTGCCTTATAAAGTTATGTACATTTAACTATTATTTGCAGGTTTTGTTTACTTTATGACTACTTTTTTAAGTTCCCTTAAAACATTAGTTGAGCTGTCCCTACTTTAAATAGCATAGAAACATAAATCATTATTTCTATGTGTTGGAATCTTAGAAATATAGCCCAAGTGAACATGTCTTAACAAAAGAGACTTGTTTTTAGGATTAAAATTTATCCAGGTAAAGACTTGGCTTCACAACCCAGTTATATGATACCCAGTTATGTAACACTTACAAAAAGTAATCATATAAAGTGTGTTCTCTGTGTAGACATAGTCTTATTTTGACAACAAACAAAACATTTACATTTTGCAAAGTTTGTAAATCCTTGTTATGATTGGTTAGAGTGAACATTATATAT
>JBBPCZ010058674.1:10000-12507 GCA_037974445.1 Brycinus macrolepidotus | reverse complement strand
CAAAGTTGGAAGCATAGCGTTGACCAAAATGTCTTGGTCTGCTGAAGCATTAAAATTGTCCTTCACTGGAAGTAAGGGGTCTAGCCCAAACCCTGAAAAACAGGTGTATCCCAATACTTTTGTGCATATGGTGTATATGATGTGGGGTCTGACAAAATATCGGTATTGCAATTTTACTGCTACACATTGCGACTGCGATGCCTTTTAAGATATTAAAGGGCCCATATCGTCACTTTACTGGAATTAAAGAAGCTTGAAGTCTGTAAATACTGTTTAAAAATGTACATTTACTTCCTCCTGTCCATATAATTCACATATGGAAAATAAGCTGCAAAACAGCCTGTTTTCAAATCACAGTTTTTGTGATGTCACACAACCAACACATTTAAACACATCTCCTTATTCTGGATTCATGCACTGATTCATCAACACCTTTAATGGTTAGAGATTAAAATAATTTGAATTTTGTTGGATTATATGAAGACCTTGATTCATCAGAATACCCAGTAACTCGCCTGGAGCTGTGATTGGTCGCCCTGTTAGAAACACTGGGATTGATTAGTGGCTCGTTTGCATAAAGCAGCATTTTGCGACATCAGTATCGGAGACTGATATCGGAATAGCAATTAACAGACGATATATTGTGCAGCCCTGCAAGACTGCAGGCCTTTACAGGTCTTTTTTGAACCAGTTTAGTTTTGCCAGATATTAGTATATAGACAGTACGTCATCTGATGCACTGTGTTACTGCTTTTCAGTTTAAATTTGTGTTTCCAGGTTTTTTGCAGTATATTTGATAGCTAGTGTGCATTTGATCCGTCATATAATGCCTCAGTGTTCTTTCAGTGCAGTTAGTTTCTATTTAGTGCATTTTAGTCCTCATATCCACCACCAACATTTAGCCAAGTGTGTCCTTTACTCTGTGTTTCAGATTGTTTTAAAAGAGTCGTTTGTAATCTTTAAAAACAATATTAAAAGTAGATTTGAAAAGTAGGAGTAGTTATTTGAAGAAAATAAAAAATAGTCCGTCTATCTGTCTATCAATCTACCTATCATGATATTTTCCAAACATTACCATGTATCAGATATTAAGATATTATAAAAAAATCTGTATCTGTCTATCTATCTATCTGTTTCTCTCTCGTATATATATATATATATGTGTGTATATATATGCATACATACACACACACACACACACACACACACACACACACACACACACATATATGTATATAGTGATATTGCATTTTTTGCACCGTTGTCCAGCCCCAGTCAGGTAACCGTAGTTGTAGTTAAGGGAGTTTATGAACACCAACAATCTTCAGTAACTGAACTCAGTGTCTTTAAGTAAACTGGCACAGACCAGGCCTTAGAATGGGCACCTCGTCTTAAACGGGAGTTCCACCACTTTCTGAATAGTTCAGTCATTGTGAAACAGTTTATTGTAGAGAAACTTCCCAACTCTGACTGCTTTACAGTGGTGGTGTTGGGAGCCAGGGGTCTTGATACGGTTCAGATAGAGCCGTTTTATTTACTGTGTAGACCGGCACTTATCTCCTGGGGGTTTATCGTCTATCTCCATTTTTGACGTTTTGTTTTTTGTACGTAATTTGAAAACGGCTCTTCACACTGTTTGGACATTATCAGTAGAAAAGGTCAAAACCTCTAGGGAAATTTTTTTTACATTGACGTCCATTATGAGTTAAGTATAGGATGTTGGAGATACCAGATTTTATTCCGGCAGCGACGATTGGAAAATAGTGGTAAATCTGAAAATAAATAAATAACTAAACAAAACTTCATCGGCCTATATCTACCGCCTTGCCATGAATGTGTTTTTGTCCATAACCTTCTCAAAAAAGATCATAAAACAATGTGTCAGTTATAAACACACCTATTTGTAACAATTTAAAATAATAAATTTCAGGGATTGCTTTACAGTGGTGGCGTATGAAGTATTAAACATTTGCTTAATACATGGAAGTATTAAACGTTTTAGATGTCTGGTTCCTATCACTGCCATTGCACCATTCCATGCTTTTTTAACTCTGTTTATTTAGAATTTCAAAAGTAAATGACATCCTTTTTCTACATTTTTCACCTTCCTCTGCGGTGTAATTTTCCCAGTGTCGAACCAACTTTTTAAAGTCATCAGTAAAAATGTTTTGGGTTGAGTGCGCAGCCACTGATGCAGCGCTGCTTTGACATCATCATCTCATAAAAATCTTATTCGCCTTAAAGCTTCTCTGAGCTCCATTAAGGTGGAAATCAGAGCTAAACTCTCAGACATGCCCAATTACTGCTCTTCCGGTCTTCACCGTTTCCAACCAAAATACAGAAGTGCGGAACTTTTTGAACGTCCCTCGTAATCTCCATTTCCCCCACTGTGTTTCTCTCCAGTACGTTTCACAGCAAACCACTCGGAAGGACTTTGTCTACACCTTAACAATGTAATGATGCTGAAATTATGAAAAATTAGTGGAAAAATTTGCTTTTTACAGTCC
>JBBPCZ010058674.1:0-5000 GCA_037974445.1 Brycinus macrolepidotus | reverse complement strand
ACTTTTATGGAACCACCCAAGTTTCTGTAGGGGAACCAACGTTTATCTAATGCTAAATGCTGCCTTATCTCCAGTAGCACTCAGTTGCCAGCTCTGCACACCTCCTTGGAGATAAGCACAACTGTCGAGACTCCATTCTTTGTTAGCTGAGATGATGTTTGAGTTCAATTCTAAGTTCTGTCCAAATAATTTCCTACTTCTGTGGATTGCTAGTTGGATTTTTTGGAGAATAAATGAGAGCAAGCTGGCTAGGTCTTCAGATTAGTGTAGTATCCACCTTATCAGAATGATTATCAGTGAGGTCCGCACCTCATATCTTGTCATAATGTATCTCATCATGTCATGTTGGCCAACACTGATTACAATACCCATCAATATGCTGTCACAGAATGTATTTTTTTTTTAATTGTGCGGCTGTACAGTGGAAGAAAACATTGACCAAGCGTATTTCAGTTTTGGTTTGGTGTTTGTTGGAAGATCTTTTCATTTGAATTGTCGTTTGATAGGTCCTCAGAGGCCCTGAATGTTCAAAACCATGCAGGGCCTCTTCGGAAGATGGTTAAGCCAAATTTACCCCGTGGCATGTCGCACTAGAGTGTCTGGCATGCAACAGGCGTGTGTTTGCGAGTTTGAATTACTCAAAAGATTTCTTCTGGTTCCAAGCTAAAAACACTTCATATTACATGTTCAGAGTACATGTATGAGTATAAACGAACCCATGTCTGATCTTCTAAGATCAGTAAAGCTGTATTTGCCAGTGTTGGAGGTGGTTTTCAATGAGTTTGTATTATAAAACTCAACGTGTCAAAGTGATTAAAGTCAAGGTACAACGCCAAATTGCGTGGTAGCCTAGAGACTGGAAAGTATCCAGCTAACAGTCTCCTCAGGCAAAAGTCTAATAATAGACTTTTCTGCATGCAAGAGATAAATAGTAGATAAGTAGTTGTTATATTATTATTATTGTTATTATTATAATAACTTTATATTCTTCTTGTCTTTGTGTTTCTGTGCAATCGTAACATAAGCAGTTTCCTCCAAGATCGGTAGAGTTTCTTGATTCTGATAATAATAAAACTTATTTTGCAAAGCTTGGTCCTTTTACTAAAAATGAGGGGAAATTGGATTTTAATTTCCTTCAAATGTGAAGATGAGGCCTTGATAATGAAACCTGGTACTAGCTTGTAGTTTCGAACCAAATACCAATGAAAACAAAAACATTTTTCAGTCTTCAGTACTTTGCCATTCATGATCTATTGGGTCACACCAAGGACCCTCCTGTGGTTGATAAGACTTATCAGTCAGTAACAGTGTTATTGACTGCTACCATTTCCTTTATTCCTATTTCAGTTGTTTCGGTTATTTTAGTTATTTCAGTTACTCATAACATCTTATTAACAACGACTAGACTTCAGGTCTACATTAAACACAGGGAAAGTAAGCCTTAGAAAGCAGCACATTTTTGTCCTGCAGCTCCTGAAGTATGCAGCGTGTTTGTAGGGAGTGGTCCGTAGCAGAAAGATCCCTCCTCGCTTCCAGAGCGAGAGAGACCGCACCATAAAAGGAGGTCACTGTGGAAGGAGTCCTCCTGCAGACATCGACTACTCCAGGATCTCTAATAGGAGGCGCGTTTACTCTGAAATTTAGTGGTTCTTGGAAAAACAACCATTTGCAGCCGCTGAAAGTAGCAATTTACAATTTACCATTCTAAAAGATTTTATTTGATGTTAGAATTTGTGTTAATGTCTTTTTGTATATACTGCACAGATTATACATCTTAAATAAAAACATTTTCAGTGCCTGCAGAGCAAAATAAGCCCTAAAACCAAACAATGTCATCTGTCGTATCCTAATCTTAAACCTAAATTAAATGCTATGTTTCACCAGAGAGACTGTTAATAATTAAAGTATCTGTAGATTATCTGTAGAGGACCGTCAAAATATGGTATGACCGTAGTCCCTCCAGAACTGGTAAGGGAAGAAACACTGGTAATGCAGGGGATTAAATAAATCGTTGGATTAGTTCATAAGCTGTTTTCCAAGCATCATAAAAGCAAGCGTTTGGCGTTTCAGAAACCAAAAAAAAAAAAAAAAACAGCGAGGGAGAGTTTGGATATGAAAATTAATATAATTATACATTTGCAAATCAAGTGGTGGCATTTGTGGTTCAGTTCTGTAGAACTGTAATAATATAACACAAATTTCTCGTGTGGCTTGTGCATTAGTTTGAGGGTCACAGCTAACATGTTAGATTACGAAACAGTCACTGTGTCATATTGCAATCTCAGATAGTGTACTTTATTAAAGGTAACACCACTAATAAACTAATAATAGAGACATTAAATATTGACATAAGTCAAGTCAAGTAGAGCTTTATTGCCATCCCAGCCATATACATTAAGTACATAGTGAGACGAAATATCGTCCTCCTGGACCACAGGAACAACATACAACACAATACGACAGCAGCACTCAGACAGATCAAAGATGAGGGTAAAAAAGGGGGGAATGAATGATCACTAAACCTATATATATATATATATACACATACATACACACACACACACACACACACACACACACACACACACTATTGATACTTTCTTCATTAACTTTCATTCTCGTTCCTAAAACACCAAACTCTTGCTATTATGATGCTTGGAAAACAGCTTATGAAATATTGCAACTATTTTCTAACTTTGACAGAAGTAGAAAAGAAGAATAATAGATAAGTCCCTGATATCTGCCTGATGTAAGCTACTTGACTGCTTTATCTTGAATTTTTTTATTTTATTTTTTTTCCCTTTTGACTGAACTCGCACAAAAATAGGTTCCATAACAGCAAGAAATATTCGAATTACAAGTGGGGAAACTTTGGATTATTAAGAGACCTTCCAAAATAAAAAAACGCTAAACTTGTCAGTGAATTCGAAAATATGGACACAAAATATGCCTAAATCTTGGAACTTTCTAGTGATCAGGTTCTTTTCTTTTAAAGAAAAAAGAAAATTCCTATCTGTGAATATATCTATTTATAAAGTAATGGTTTCTATGCAGTATGCAGCAGAACCCAATGTGTCAACAAATACCAAATCTTCCCCTCAAGGATTCGGTGAGGATGAAGTAGGCGCTACTAAGAGATGTTTTAAGTAGTTGTTTGTTGCATTTTTGTGTAAACTGAATGTTTACTCCGGTTTTGTAATTTCTATGTAATGTGCATGATGCTATGATTCCAAGGTGCTCAGTACAGTAATGAAAAGGCCTGATACATGTTCTCTGGACCTCCATGCTTTTGTTTTCCATGTGTTGGGCCTTTCAATGAGTACCCGAATGCAGCATTTTTGTGTGAACAGCACGAAATTCTTTCTCTGAATTTAACCCATTCACCAAGTGAAGCAGCGGGCAGCCAGGAACGCGGGACCCGGGGAGCAGTGTGTGGGGACGGTACCTTGCTCAGGGGAACCCCAGAGGTGCCACTAGCAGTCTTGGGATTCAAACCCACGACCTTCTGATCGCAGGGCGAACTCCCTAACCACTAGGCCACCAGCTGCCCCATTCATTCATTAATTTTCTGTAACTGCAACGGTAACTATATTCGAATGAAAAATCCTCGTCATCTCGCACGGACGAGCGAAAAAGGCTGATCATTCGTCACCCAGCCCTGCCCTCCTACACTCACTCTCACTCTCTCTCACACACACACACACATCGATCAGCCACAACATTCAAACACTGACAGGTGATAGGAATATCACTGATTATCTCATTACAGTGGCACCTGTCAAGGGGTGAGATACTGGAAGCAGAAAAAATGGGTGAGTGTAAGGATCTGAGTGACTTTGGCAAGGGATGCCTGGACGACTGGATTGGAGAATCTCCAAAGCAGCAGGTGTTCCCAGTGTGCAGTGGTCAGAACCTTCCAAAAGTGGTCCAAGAAGGACAACCAGTGAACTGACAAAAGGAGCATGTCCAGGGCTTCACAACATGGATAGAATATCAATTATTCTGGTACATATTGAGTTTGCAATGCATTTCGAGATATTAAAAGGTCCATATCATCACTTTTCTGCTGAGGCTTAAAGTAGGTAAATATTCTCTGATCCATCCACACAGAACATAAATCAGAATCAGAATCGCGTTTATTGGCCAAGTATGTGAGTGAACACACACAAGGAATTTGATTCCGGTAGATGGTGTCTCTCAGGCACAACAGTATAAAAAAACAACAATATGTAAAGATACAAAGAACAATATACTGAGCAATATAATATACAGTAAAGTACAATCTACAATATGAATAAGGAATATAGATTTATATTTATAATATAAAGGTAAAAGTTTAAAATGTATGTAAGTGTTATTTGTACATATAATATGTTTATACTATTTATAAATATAAGCATATTTATGGATATACATATATATACAAATGGATATATATATCCATTATATATATAAATGGAAAGTAAGCTGCAAAAACAGTCTGTTTGCAAATCAGTTTTTGTGATGTCACAAAACCAACATATGTCCATATGTCTCCTTATTCAGCATACAGCAGCTTAGAGCTGTCGGCTCATGCGGAAGTTCTAAAGAGTGTTTCAGCTCCATGCTGTCTTTTGATTGACCTGAAATACAGGCCAGCCAATCAGAAAAGAGATCATTTACATATGTCAGTCTTAAAGGCACAGTAATAAACACAGCCTGTTTAATTCTGCGCTTGGAAATTGGTCATGTAAGGATGAATTATGATGAGTTATGAAATAGTTTCGTACACAAACACCTCAAACGTCAGGGGAAAAAATAAAATTGAATGGAAGTGTGGGATTCGAGCACTTTTTCCCCTTACTAATTAAAGATTGGCCAAAATAATTAAACTTTTGTTGCACATGTGAAGACCTCAATTCATCTGAAGACCTCAATTCATCTGAACACCCAGTAACTCACCTGGAGCTGTGATTGGTCACCCTGTCAGAAACACTGTGATTGGTTAGAGGCTCATTTGC
>JBBPCZ010058663.1:0-12508 GCA_037974445.1 Brycinus macrolepidotus | reverse complement strand
AGAGAACAGAGAGACAGAGAGAGAGACAGAGAGAGAGAGAGAGAGAGAGAGAGAGAACAGAGAGACAGAGAGAGAGAGAGAGGGAAAGAGAGAGAGAGAGCTGTAATGGTAATAAATAACTCGGAGCTCTGAGAGGTAAGTGCAGTAGTAAACACACCTCCACTCGGGGGTTCTGGAGATGAAGAGGGTTCACGCTGCCAGAATCTTTCAGAATTTTCCCCTGGAGGGTCCGTTCGTGATGAGAGACCATGACAGCGCTGAAGTTACTGAGTTCATCTGGCCGAGCGGATCGGCCTCAAAAGTTTGGGAACACTTTGGAATTCTGGAATTCACATTTTCTCATCATTACTTTTTGCTGACTTACCAAACTGCAAAGGCGTAAACGCACCCTAACAAAGACACACTCTTATAAAATAAATGAGACAGAAAAGGTTCTTTGTGTACTGCTATTTTTATTAAAGAACCTTTAAATAGATGGTTCTGCAAATCAGAAGTGTAAAGAACATTGTAAAGCTCAAAGGAAGAACTTCACACTCACTTTCATTTACAAACATGTTTTCTTCTATGGCATCGCTCAAAGAACCCATTCTGGCACTCTTGTTTAAAAGATGAGGATGAGTGGAGCTTCCCTGGGAGTCGTGAATTAAACGGCTGGATTTGTGTTGGAGACATCTGGTTCCATTCACCTCCACTGTGAAGAAATCACAGTCTCCACAATGAACCGTTTCACACCAAACACACTCTGAGCACACTCTGTTTATCACAGAATTATGGAGGAATAAGAGCAAATGTGACAAACAATGTGAAATTCTTTCTCTGCATTTAACCCATTCACCAAGTGAAGCAGGGGAGGCGCCCGGGGTGTGGGGGTACCTCAGTGGTGCCACTAGCAGTCCTGGGATTCAAACCCACTCCCTAACCAATAGGCCACCAGCTGCCCCATGTTATGTGACATAATGCAAAATGATTTGTCATTTTTTTGGACAATAATACAAACTCCACCCTCAAACACCACTTCTTTACTACGCTTATCATTTTAAAGTCTTTGATTTATTATTTTTTAGCCGCTGCGATGAAAAAGCTCTGAAATTTGGACGTACAGCGAAATCTAGACCTGGAGATTTATTGCGCACTGAAGCTTTTATTTCTACAGTCGTGCTCAAAGAAGATAAAGAGGAAAAAAATGGGTTTATTTAGCGGAAACAGCGATGAAGTTATTTTCTCAAACCAAAGAGACAATAAAAAAAAAAATTGCAGCGCTGAGTGTGAGGAGGAGTTAGAGGCTTTACTTTACCTCGGAGCTCCAAGGAGCGTTTTCAGTCATGTCTTTCGTTTTTACGTTTATATATTTCGTCCGAAGAAACAGTGTGAAAAGGGCTTTGTTGCCCCCTTCTGGCTCGAATGGAAACTCTCATAATGTTACTCCAAAATACCTGTGGTTTCAAACACGAAAAATATTAATATCCATTGATAATTTTGTCCCATTTTTTAGAATTTTTTAGAAAATGGCTCAGGGCCAAAGCTTTAGTTAAATTATAATTTAAAATTAAAAACCGTCGCAGGTTTACCATGCTTGAGTTGCCCCCAGAACCTTTTTCACATGAAGTTCTCATATCTGACACATTATATTAGACTATGAGTAATGGAACGAGGGTTTGAGCTATTCAGTATGAATAATACACACTCACACGTGGTTAAGTAGGCTGAATGGGGTTTTCTGAAAAACGCCAACCCGACAACGGTTGCTATGGAAGAACGCAATTGTGGATGGAGCCCAGTGACAACCCATATATTTATAGACTTGTTTAGTATTGTGTAACGTTTTACTGCTGGGGGTGTGTTTACTTCCAACTTTAACAGCCTGGTGCTAAAAGCTCTTACTGAAGCTCTTTTGGTCCAAAAAGTACTTCAGGCACTTAAAAGGTTTGTGACATCACAACAAGGGTGAGAAAGAGGGCGTGGCCTCATTCCTACTGTCACTAATATTGACACTAATATTTACTTGTGAGGTTTTTGTCTTCTAAATAAACCAGGTTAAGCTTCAGTATGTTCAGTTATTGTAAAATGATCTTGTATTCAGTGCTTCAAACACTTGAAAGGATTAAGTGACATCACAACAAGGGGAGAACGTGGGCGTGGCCTCTGGCTGTATTCCCACTGTCACTAATATTGACTTGTAATGTCTTTTTCCTCTAAATAAATCTGGTTAGATTTTAATATGCTTGGTAATTGAAAGATGATCTTGTACTAAAAGCACTTTTGGCATCAAAAGTGTTTCACAAGTGCTTCAAATATCTTGTAACATCACAACATATTGAGAAAGTGGGCGTGCTCTCTAGCTGTATTCCCACTGTCACTAATATCGACACTAATATTTACAAGTGATGTTGTTTTCTTCTAAATAAACCTGGTAAGACTTTAATATGCTCAGTTATTATAAATGATCTTGCATTTAAAGCACTATAAACCAAAAGTGCTTCAAACACTTGAAACAGGTCTGTGACATCACAACAAAGTGGGCGTGGCCTTTGGCTTTATTCCCACTGACGCTAAAGTTTACACGTGATATTTCTTTCCTTTAAATACACCTGGTTAGACTTTAATATGCTCGGTTATTGTAAAATGATCTTGTGTTTCATAGAAGCCTCATGTGGAGTCTGATCTCGGTCTGATCTCTGGATTTCTGCTGTGAATCACTCACCATCTGCTGCACATCTCCTTCCCCGTGCTCAGAAATGACTCAGTTTGTCCTACATGCTCCTCTCTGTGTTCTGTCACAGGCCTACACACACACACACACACACACACACACACACACACGCTTGAGGCTGTAGTGGGTGGGAGTTCAGGAATGTTGCATGACAAACAACTCGATTCCTCGAGCCCAAGAGCAGAAGATCAGAAAACGTGAGGTTTTATTTTCTACACTCAGACATGCGTGACTGACACGAACTCCCCGACTGTCAGTTCAGTCAAATTCACTTTTATTTCTAAAGACTGAGATGTTGTCCTACCAGAGTTCTGAGAAGCTTTTGGTCCTAAAACTAATCCCCATTCGTGGTGGAGGGATACATGCAGGGCACCATGAGGCAAAATAGTCCCCAAAGAAAAGTGATTTAGTTCAGATTCTTCACAATTTTGCCATCATCAACATTCATATAAACACTCAGAGACACGTGGAGCTTCACTGGGCGTCGATAGTGAATAAAACGGCTGGATTTGTGTTGGAGACGTCTGGTTCCATTCACCTCCACTGTAAAGAAATCAGAGTCTCTACAATGAACTTTTTAACAACAAACACACTCTGAACACACTCTGTTTATCGATGAATTATGGGAGAATTTTGGGAAGTCGGTGGAATTTCCCTGAAAGGAAACAGAATTGTGATGTTAACATGAATTGTTTTGTTTAATCGCAGTGCCTCACATTAACAGTGTTTACTGGCGGTTTGGAGCTCGAGGCTGGAAGAATGAAGCCCAGGAGTAGCTGATAAACAGAGCAGCTCTTGTGGCTCTTACATCCTTTCTGGTTTCACATTTGGACTGACGTCCTCGACACTGATGACCTAAAGACTAACAAACCTTCACCAGCAGTCACATTGTGGCCACAGAGCTGCTCTTGGATGGATAGTTTTTGGTTACTGGGCCACTTTCAACCTTATAAGTGAGAGGAAGTGCAACGTGTTTCCAATAAAGTGGCCAGTGAGTGGAAGCACTGGGCATTTCTAATAAAGTGGCTAGTGAGTGTAAACATAAGGTAGCTGTTTCCAATAAAGTGGCCAGTGAGTGGAAGCACAAGGTGTTTCTAATAAAGTGGCCAGTGAGTGTAAACATAAGGTAGCTGTTTCCAATAAAGTGGCCAGTGAGAGGAAGCACTGGCATTTCTAATAAAGTGGCCAGTGAGTGGAAGCACAAGGTAGCTGTTTCCAATAAAGTGGCCAGTGAGTGGAAGCACTGGGCATTTCTAATACAGTGGCCAGTGAGTGGAAGCACAAGGTGTTTCTAATAAAGTGGCCAGTGAGTGTAGATACAGATGTTTCATCTTTGCTGTGCTTGTACAGCTGAATCTGTGCGACACACCAGCAATTACAACAAAAACAACAAAAACAATGGCTGTAATTTAAGTCGGCGAGTGGAAACAAAGACGGTCGGAGGGCTGCGGGTCATCTAACATTAGAGGCCTTTACTCAAACCCACACAGAAAGATGACCAGCACATAATTAAATATTTCAGAATGAGTGGAGCACTGGAAGATTTACTAAACACACGCACACACACACACACACAGACAGAACTCCCTTGGGTCAGTAATGAGGATAGATGGGAATGGCCCTGGGCAGATGTTTCTTGGATCATGTTTGTGTGCGTGTGTGTCCTCTGGAAAGAGGACACACATCCATACACACACAGATAGACACACATACATAATTTTACATATATAGGCCTATATGTGTTTGTGTGTGTGTGTGTGTGTGTGTGTGCGTGTGTGTGTAATAATTTACTAATCCTGAACTGATTACATTCGCTACTGTTTGTACATGTAATTTCACTGTTTATTCAGTTAAGGAATGTTTTAAATATGTTAATTGCACGTTCCAGGATGAGGGGTTTATTTATTTTACACTCTTGTGTTTTACTCTGTTTTCTCCTTCCCGGCTTCAAATCTGGCACATTTAAATTTCTGAAGGCCCCGAGAAAACGGCCCACCTTGATATCTCCTGTGGGTTCATCCACCGTGAAGAGAAAATCTGGAAAATAAAAACTTCAATTGGTAACTGATGTTTTTTTCCTTTTCGTGCCAGAACGTTGTTGTCTCTGAATGAATTACAGCAGTGTTTATTCAGCTGCGTGATAATTGCACTGTTTTTTTCTTCTTCTCTTCTCTGAATACACTGAGTCCACTGAATACAGCACTGGTCCTGAAGTGACTTTATGTAAATCTAAAACTATTTAAAGTAAATAAATAATAAATAAACTGCCTGCTCCAGTGACTGCACTGAGGAAGGGTGACCAGGAGAGGGTAGCATGAGGCAAATCACCAGATAACCTCTCACTCTCTCTCTCTCTCTCTCTCACACACACACACATTTGACACTGTAGAGTTCTGAATAAAACTCTACACACAATAGACCTGTTATAAAAGCTCTATTAGCACCATAGGCCTGCTATAAAGCCCTATTAGCACAACATGCCTGTTATAATAGCCCTATTAGCACCACAGACCTGTTATCAAAGCCCTGTTGGCACCATAGACCTGTTATACTAGCCCTGTTAGCACTATATACCTATTATAATAGCCCTATTAGCACAATAGACCTGTTATAAAACCTCTATTAGCACCATAGGCCTGCTATAAAGCCCTATTAGCCCAACATGCCTATTATAAAAGCCCTATTAGCACCACAGACCTGTTATCAAAGCCCTGTTAGCACCATAGACCTGTTCTACTAGCCCTGTTAGCACTATATACCTATTATAATAGCCCTATTAGCACAATAGACCTGTTATAAAAGCTCTATTAGCACCATAGGCCTGCTATAAAGCCCTATTAGCACCACAGACCTGTTATCAAAGCCCTATGAGCACCATAGACCTGTTATAATAGCCTTATTAGCACAATAGACCTGTTATAATAGCCCTTTTAGCACTATAGACTTGTTATAAAAGCCATATTAGCGTCATAGACCTGTTGTCAGATTTATTTACCGTAATTTATTTCCTTTTGGTCACATTTCTGTCTGTAGGCATTTATCCATGGTGGCTAAATTCAATATGATTTATGCTGAATTGCCCTGAAATTGTAACCAGCTGGCGGGTGTCGGTTTTGCAGACCAACCACCAAAAAACGATTCATATAGTTTTTTTTATTGCAGATTACTTTTACAGCAGTTATATTTTTTATGTTTAAAATTCCCAAGGTGGTGCTATACCGCCTCCTATCAGTAAAACATTGTGTGTGTTTGTGTGTGTATAGCTGCTATAGGGGTCTCACAGTTTGAAACCCACTGATTTATTTAAGAATAACACAATATCACATTAAACAACAAATGGTTATGACAACTAATACACATAATTTACGATGATATTTTTCTAATATGTGTTAAGAAATCATTAATAATTATTATATTAATACCAAAGCATTAAAAGAATAAAACACAATACAATAGAGATCTGCGTGTTTTTAATAATAATAAATATATTTTTTCGGTAATAATGACGCTGTGTTTTTAATTGCAGATTGCATTCCTTCATGTTTGAGATGTTCAGTGTTATTTTTATTATTTATTTGTTTACTTTGTATATTGTAATATATTTCCTGTAAAGTGACCTTGAGAGTCATGAAAGGCGCTGACAAATAAAATGTATTATTATTATTATTATTATTACTTAAAGGACAGTTTGAGGTTGCTATGGTTACCCATCCCCGTGGTTACGTATCCAGTTTACTACAGGGACAAGAGCTTGGAGAGGAGCGCGTGAGTGCAGAGAGGGGCGCGTGCAGCAGCAGAGGCCAGCGAGCTCGCGCGGATCTCACACACCTGCGCTACAGGTAAGACTCATCACTCATCACTTAATTCACTTATCACTGATCACTGCTCAGCAATTAAACCCCAAATATACAGATCACAGTGAGGGCTCGCGCGCTGAAACTCAAAGTCCCGCGCGCGCGTTTGGGGCTCAGGCTCGTGCTGCACAGGCTTCTCTCGCGCGTGACTTTATTCTCTTTTTATTTCTTCTGAGTTCTATCATTCACAATTTTTTACTGTATTTATACACATACACACACGCGCGCGCGCACACACACATATATACTGTATATGTACACACACACAGGCTGAGGAGCATTTAAACACGAAAAGTGTCTATCAATAATAATAATAATAACAACAACAACAATAATAATAATAATATATTATAGAATATTAATATAATTCACTGGCCACTTGATAGACAGATAGGTATATAGTGTTGTGATATTTTTCCGTATTGATATTTATTTATTTAAAATTGTGAATTGTTTCTCCCAGATTGACTGATCTGTTTTCTCTGCTGCCCTTCTAAGAAATGAAGTCTAATGATTTGGACCCGTCTCTCTTCACGGAGAGTTACTGCCGCGTCTGCAGCGCCCAGCTGATCTCCGAGTCCCAGAGAGTCGCGCACTATGAGGTAGAGACTAGATTAATTGATGTGTAGTGTGTGTCAGCTCCTTCCTCAGGGGTCAGTGGGGTCATTGTCCGACCTCAGAGCCTCTCCTGGCTGCATATTTTCCAATCTTCCACTCCAGCAGTGGTATTCTGGTATCTATTGTGGCTCTTTAGATATATATATATATTATATGAAAGGTCAAATAGAATCAAATCAAATAAAAGATGTCCCCAGATCAGTACTATTCCTCTACCTTATACACATTCTGGACAGATTTGTGTGGACTTACAAACAGCTTTTTGATCGAATGTACAATTTCCACCTAACAATGGTAAAAAGTTGGATTGCTTTTCCCTTAGTATCAAAATGGTGGTAAAATGTTTGTACACCCTTCATATGTTATCATAATAGAAATACACTATCAGCACCCTAGCAACCACCTGGGATACATCAGGAACCACTAAGCAACACTATAGGAACCAACTGGCATACCATAGCAGCTGCCTAGCAATTCCCTGGCAACCACCTGGGATACCACAGCAACCACTAAGCAACATTTTAGGAACCACCTAAAATGCATCATGGCAAACACTCAAGATCAATCATCTGACAATATCCTGGCAACTATGTTGAGCACCAAAACAACAACCTAACAACATCTGAACAACCAACTGGCACACCATAGCAACCAGCAAGCAAAATTCTTTTCAAGCACCCTTGAAACCACCTTGCATACCATAGCAGGGGCCTAGCAATTTCCTGACAACCACCTGGAACACCGTATAAACCATTTCGCAATACAGTGTCAATACCAAGGAACTGCTTAAACTCTGCATTTTCTTCAGAAAATTCACTTCTCAAGTTATTTATGGAAGCACAAAAGATCCTTAAAATGGTGTAGCAACTACAAAAACAGAAATGCTCTAGACGACTCGACTTAAATGCTGGCTCTTGCTCTGCTGTCCAACGGTTTCAGCTTTTTTCTAGGCTAAAACTTTCCTGCCCTACAGTGTTTTGGTTCTCCAGGATCATAGCAGGTGTTTGGGTGAGCGCTCTGCTGACCAGGTTTCACCGCCTTTATGGAGATTTAATGTTTGGGGCTGTGATGAATAACAGTGACCTCCTGACTCTGTCTGGTCAGCTGGGCGTTCTTCCACCATCTGCTCACAACACACCGATCAATACTGGATGGGGTGTGTGTGTGTGTGTGCGCTGATATGACCACTTTAATTCAGCTGCTGGATGGAGAGTGCAGTGATAAACGACAGCCAGCAGATCTCTAATCTCACTCTACCAGCTCAGAAGGAAACATTCCCACTGATAATTCCTCACAGGAGCTACACGTCTTCTCTCTTTTGCTGATATGAGACATGTTCAGTGTCTGGAGTTTGCTTCTTTAGCTTTAGCGCTGGAGCTACAAGGCTAATGTAGCTAACGAGTAATAGAAGCTTATACCCCTCCAATTAGCATGCTAACTGCTTTCATTCGTCACAGACTCAGAACATTTGGTGTTCAGTAATCTCTAATAGATTTGTTTATGTGGATTCTCACATTCTACGACTCACTGTTACCTGTTAAAATAGCCCTGGAGTTATGAGGCTAATGTAGCTAACAAGTAATAGAAACTTATATCCCACCAATTAGCATCAAACTATTTTAATAGACAACACTGAGTCATACAAAGTCAGAAACCATATAAGCAAGTCTTTTAGAGATTACTGATGAGAGTGTGTGAAGACTACAGTTAGCATTTGTCAATAGCCTCGTAGCTCCAGTGCTAAAACTATGGAAGCAAACATATCTTGGAGTAAGAGGGACATTTACTTTTAAATTTGATTTATTCAGTATCTGTGATGAGATGTGTAAGATTCTCACCATTCTCATCCTGTTAAACTGAACTACTGCTTTTGACACAATCATTCTGTTCTTTTTACCTACCTTAAAATGTGTCTCTGTGTTACAGGACCTGTGTTCTCTTGTTTATCTCTCAGATAGACAGCTCAGTAGTGTTAACAGTTGTAAATCCTCTACAGTCCCCGTCTCCCACGGTGTCCCGCAAGGGTTGATTCTTGGTCCTTTGTTATTCATTATATCCGCCCTCTGGGTCATATCATTTGCAATTATGGCTTACAGTTTCACTGCTCTGCTGATGACATCCAGCTTTATATTTCCACCAAATTTATTTGAGTGTCGTTCATGTCTCCCTTTTGAACTGACTTGATGAAATAAAATCCTGAATGCAAGCAAATTTTCTTACACTAAACTACAAAAAATCTGAAGTCATTATTATTGGTCCAAAGTCCCTTGCTGAATCATACCACAATTTCTCGTACTATTGATGGCACCACTGTTCATTCCAATCCTCTCATCCATAATCTAGATCCTCTTTTTGACCAATCTCTTTCCATTGAACACCATGTTGACCATTCAGTTAAGACAGCTTTCTCCTACCTCCAAAACATTAGTCTTCTTCATCTTTTCCTCTCATTTTCCTCTGCAGAAACTCTTATCCATCTAGATTAGATCACTGCAATAGCCTCCTCTTCGGCCTCCCGGCCAAAACAATAAAGTTAATGTTAATGTTACTGATTTATAACACTGTTTGTCTTTACATAATTGAATTTGTAGCTAGAATAAACAGGATACATGTGTTTGCTCACATGATTTTTATGGACAAAATTGTCAAATAGGATGTTTTAGTATGCTAGTTTAGACACGTTTCACAGTCTAAAGACGAAAGTCAATGCCAGTGTCATCATCACTGCTCATACATGACATCACATGGGCTGGTTTTATGCTGTTCATGCTATAACGTCTGTGTTGATATCATGAGTGTGTTGTAGTGATGTGTGGGTCGACCCCTAACACTGGCAAGTTCAGGTCAGCTTATTAGAAAATTTCGCAGGTGTGAGGCAGGTCAAAAAGCAGCGTTCCGACTACATTATAAATAACTTACAGAAACACAGAGGGTCAGGTTCAGAATCAGGATCAGAAAACTTTATTGATCCTGGAGGAAATTGTTCAGGTGGTTAATTAGCAGATATCTTTGTGGGTCAGGCTCTCAGAACAGATCGGGCAGGAGCGGGTCACATCACTACTGTATTGATTTCACAGTGAGTCATTTCGCAGCAAATTTGAAGGACACATTTAAATTACGTCAGCGCAAAGACATGTTCAATACATGTTCAACACATTTGTTTGCTCCTTTCATGGACCAACCTTTGAATTAACTCGTAGCCGCCGACTTCATCTACGGCGTTCAACCGCATCATTAGCAGGGCAGTTAGAGCGAATTCTGATCCTCTCGCTGTTCCCGGTGTTAAAGTAGGGTTTAGAGTTGAAGGGGTCAAAAAAGATTACAGTCTTACCTGTCTTACCCCCCCATCCTCTTCCAGAGTCGAAAACATGCCAGTAAAGTCCGACTGTACTACATGCTGCACCCAGTGGACGGAGGCTGTCCGGCCAAGAAGCTCCGCGCAGATAACGTGAGTCAGTCTAAAGAAACGAACACATAAACACTCAAATACACACAAACACACAAGCAAACACATAAACACTCAACAGCATGCATAGATCCAAACTAGCATGTGAACATCTAATAAATGTAATAAAGTCTGAATCTACAGAGACACACTGCTTCACATTTTAATGCATTAAAATTACAGTTTGCTTGCTAAACTGAACCTATTAATGGGTTGTGTAAAGTTGTGTGTAAAGTTGTGCTTCTTATTTTACTTTAGAAAATCAATATACATGTCGTTAGACCAGGGCTGTTCAAATGTTCGCACATACTGTTTGTGTACTACTGTCTGATATACTGTATACTCAGGGCCAGTGCATCCATTTAGCCAAACTGTGCAGTCTTAGGTAACACTTGAAGAAGGGTGGGAATGCCCCCAGCACCCCCCCCCCCCCAACCCTTTATTGAATGCTTGAATGACTCATATGTAGGTCACTGTGTGTCTTAACAAACAAAACATTCCTCTGAAACTGGTCAGGTTCAGGGACTGGACTGAAAATGAGTGTCTTTGAAAGTCCTTCAGGAAGCCTGGAGAACTGTTCCTCAAGACTACATTAAAAATACAAGAAAGTCTGGATCTTTGGAAGCAGAATATGAAGAAATGAGGGGGGATCAAGACTTTTTCACAGTACTGCCTGGATGAATAAATAAATAACTAAACCTGGGCGGACATTTTAAACATATTCTCCTAGTTAGGGCCCGACTAGCTCTATTTCCCAGTATTTCTGAGTGAAAAATTTCCTATCTGTTATTTCACAGCTTTGATGTCTGGCCATTATTCTGAATTAATAAACTAGAAATATAACGACAAACCTTTTTTATGAGTAGTTGTGTCCAAACGTTTGACTGCTACTCTAAATCAGCACAGAGCTCTGAGTGCTAAAGCCCAGTGCTGGATCTGATGGTGCTGGCAGTTAATTCTGCAGTGAGAGTGGAGGAATAAATCCTCACCCACCCGCTCAGGCGAAATGTACAAGAGTGATGGATGTCAAGGTCATGCTGTGAACATAAAATCCTTCTCCTTTAGAAGATGCTGGGGCTCTACAGACGGCCCCCTGTCTGTCTGGGTTTAATGGGAACCTGGGTTTGTCTGGAATGCATTTCTGCGAGAAAATGCAAAGTGTGATTGTGCGCCAGTGCTCCCATAGGCTCATTTTCCAACGTGTATACCTGAAAATGGATAGAAAAAATACCCATGGCCATTGGAAACGCATTAAAACCGCAATCAAAAATACCCAGCTCACTTAAAACTCTCAAACGCACTTTAGTCTCCCTAAGAATCAACAGAAACACATTTGTCACCCACAGAAGCCACGTTTTGTTCTGAAATCAGCAAACTGAGCTGGCTAGCAGCCTGCTGGCAAACTAATAGCAGAAAAAACAAGTGTTCACAGTCTGATTATTTGTAATAAACCACAACATACAGTATCACGTCTTACTTTTCATAACTGAACTGAGCTTTTTATAACTGAACTGAGCTTTAGTGTCTTAAAGGTTGTTTATGAGCCTGTCATCTCTTTAGCTTAGGCCGCGGATGCGTTTTGCTCCGTTCATCGCTGCAATGCATTTCTACAGGCTGCCCTGCCCTGCCCAACACATAAAATTTTTAGGGCTGGGCAAGTTAACGTGTTATTATCGCGTTAACACATTATTTACTTAATGCCGACAATTTTTTCATCGTGCATTAACGCAATTTATTTTATTACTATTATTTTGAGAGTTCGTTGGTTTTTTTGTGCTCAACCATTTCACTTCACTCTAACAGTGACACTCTACTGAACATAGACTGTTTCTGCTGCTCCCTGATAAAAGAAAAATGTTTCTGCTGGTACCTGTTCAGAAA
>JBBPCZ010058652.1:0-12508 GCA_037974445.1 Brycinus macrolepidotus | reverse complement strand
CGATAAATTAATTGTCGGCGTTAAGTAAATCATGCGTTAACGCGATAATAACGCGTTAACTTTCCCAGCACTAGTATAGACACAAATAGTCACCTCTAACATACATATAGGTTTTGTAGGTGTTGTATCAATGAGTTTGTGCTAAAGGTTGATACATTTTTTCCATGTACACTGACATTTACTGAGTCTAACTATGGGACTAAACAACCAAGCTATTAACACACTATGCTTTTTCCTACACAACTTTCTCAAAAACTCTTTACTCACTGCAGATTGTGGCTGTGAGAAGAGGTGAGAGTGATGCTCTCCAGGAAGGTCTCTACCACTCTTTGGTACGGGAATTCATTCAGTGACATCAGAATTCTTTCCACCATTCCTTCAGGAACAAATACGAGAAGCAAGCATCAACACTTACGCTACTGAGCAAAGAGGTCTCGCTTCCACCCTACTTTGTTCCACTGCTCACCTTTTAAATACAGGATATCAGCCTCCAGTTGGTGGTCCCTGCAGGCAGAGGCCTGAGAGATGATGAGTGCAGACTGCAGTACTTCCTGAGCAGAGTGCCAGGACTTTGAGAGGTCTTCACCTTCCTCAGAGGAGCTCACCATGGCTTGCACTGCTAAACAGTGACCTGGAGTGCAGACGCAATGAAAATATAAAAATATACATAAATATAAAAATTTAGTTCTCTTAAATTATTTTCTTTGCTTTAATAAACATTTTAACATGAGCATTGTTTTAATGATAATAAATACTTTCTTTTTTACTAGCGCTTTTATAATCCACATCAAGGTTCTTTATTTTGCAGCTAATATTGATGTAATATTTATGTAACCGTCCTACAGGCTTACCCAAATGCATAGTTGTCCTGACCAGCAGAGGGAGCTGTGGGTAGTAGATATTCTTAAAAACTGTACCAGAACACAACTCTAGCCCTCCTCTTGCTTTCAGCACAATATTCTCCCCCAGAGTACATAGCTTTGCAAAGAGAGAGAGAAAGAGAGAGAGAGAGAGAGAGAGGGAGGAATTTATGCCAACACTTGCAATAACATAGAGGTGGGATCTCAATTCTTACATGAGACTTATAGCAGCCAACCGCATCAATAGACATTACGTGAACACAACTGAGTAATGATCTAGAGTATGGCAAAGTGTTTACCTATATGAAAGATCAGTAAGTGAGAGCTGACCTGCTGCTGTAGTAGTCTCTGAGTGAGTAGATAGAGAGGCTGGCTGCCTGATCCTCTAAGCTCACTCAGCAGCAACGTGGCCTTAGCAAGGGCAAGACCAGACCGAAGTGACAGAGCGCTACGGCCGGAGAGTAGACTTACTGCCTTCTAAACCACAACCACACACACACACACACACACACACACACAGAAAGTTTCACTTTACTTCTAATGTTATAAAAATGTGAATAGAATCTACATCAACTCTTTAAACTCTACTTTATTATACAGCTATTAGTCTTAAGGCTCTTTATTCAATAACTGCCATTAATTTTGTAGCTACAATGTAAATAATACGTATGCCAGAACTCAGAAGACATCACTTTTTAGGGCTTTAATTTGTTTGTAATATAAAAGGTTGCCTGCAGAATGGAAGCGCTCTCCTCTGGAGCTTTTCCACAGTGGGTGTTCAATGAGGCTTCATGCAGAAGCAGCAGAGCCTGGGTGTCTGGGTCTCCCCAAGCCTCAGCCTCAGCAAGGCCCTCTTGCAGTAGCTTGGCTGCCTCCACACTGCTATCCACACCTGTAAACACACACATGCTGTCTACAGCCATATTGCAATTCATTATCACTTAGATTAAAAGCTTGCAAAGCACAAACCAGTGACAGTGTTGAGTTAAAATTAGCACAGTGTTCTGTGTCTGGGTCCAAAAAGTTCTGACAACCATTATTATGGGACTGAGTTTCAAAACAGGAAATGTGGGTATTTCTCCCTAAACACTAAACATTAACAACACAATCATTTATTAAAAAAAGAATAAATAAAATAAAATTCTGCACTAAATTTTCTATCCGATTTCACTGAAAAGGAACGAAAAATAAAATATAATGATATCAAGGTACAAAATTCAATAATACCATGCAGGTTCATATTTTGGGGTGCCATGCTCACCTGGGTGGATAGCGGTCCCAGGGACATGAGCTGTGAGGCTCTGGACAACACTCAGCCTACAGCGCAGCCAAAAGGAGCGACCCATGTGCTCTGTGGCTTCCACTCCAGTTGACATGTCCCCCGGCTCGGGGTCAAGAGCAGGTTCTGTCTCTAGCGGGCCCATCTGTGTATGAACAGCAAAACACAGCAAAGATTAGACTAAACACTTCCATGAAATGTTTACAATGGCAACACTCATGTGACTGTCTAATAAATATAGAGCATTATGCAACGCACGTATGCGGCTAGATTTAACAGCAAACATTTGTAAAAAGAAAAACAAACACAAGACAACTTTTTATAATGATAAAAAATACATGGCAGAGGCTGCTAAATACGCAGAGGTGTATAAGGATGAATTGGTGAAGGAAGTCTCTAATGGCTGAAAGACGAAATACCTGGTGGGGTTTTGCCTTGGCACTGGACTGTCTAAGTGCAGAGGTTGGAGTTTTGGGGGGCAGCTGACGGGGATTCTCACTTTGAAACAGAGGAGACTCCTGCAGCAGCTTCAGGGCAGACACAGCCAGATCAGCACTGCAGGAGAGACGCACAGACACGCACACACACACACACACACACTTTTTTGCAATATGTTTATGCACACAGACATATGCAGATTTGTCTGTCAAACCTAACTCTAACTCTAACCTCAATGACTAAAAATGAAATGGTTTGCCCAGTATAATTCTGGGACATTTTGCTGGTACTCACGGAATAAGGAAAGTTATCCCTGTTTCACCTCTGACTGACTTAAAACCAGGACATTTTGTCCTAAAAATGTAAACAGCTATACACAATGAGTCCTATTTTTACCTGTAGGCAGTTTTGCCCTGCTGGATGCTGAGACTGGACAGCAGCAGTCTGGTCTCTACAGTCAGCTCCAGCCAATCTGGGTCTGTACAGATATTCTGATGGGCAAGAAGCTGACCACTCAACTGACTGGAGGCCTCTCTTAGCATCAGAGCCTGCAGAGGAACATACTGTCATCGCCGATATACAGGGCAGGCAATGTAAATGATGCGGATGTGAACTGGAGTGGGAAGTGTTGTCCTATGTAATCTTCTGATTGTGTCCCTGATTCCAGCACTATGAAGATGACTAAAGAATTTATGTAAGAGAATAAACAACTGATACTTCCTGATGGTCGTTACCTTTAATTGGCCCAGAGTAAGCTTGTTTTTCAGGGGGTCTAGCTGCAGGCCTTTGGGCTCCCTGCTATTCATGGTGGGGCTGTTGCAGGCAGACTCTTCACTGCCATGGTTCGGCAGGCCAGCAGCACTCGTCACACTGACACTTACCTGAGACTCAGACACCTCTGTGGGTTCACACAGAGTCCAAATACAGTTTTGAATACCTTGTATTTTTAGTATTTGCATGTATTTCCAACATGTGTTTGAACATACAAAGGTATTTGAGTCTCAAACACCTCTGTGTGTTCAAACACAGTTTTCAATACCTTGTATTTTTAGTATTTGCATGTGTTTTTGCCAACATGTGTTTTTGAATCTGAATTGATCAAGTTTGCTACTTTAGAGTTAACTTAAACCATTCCCATTGGAATTTACTTGGACAAAGCGATTCACTTTTTCAGTTTTTAGAGTAGGGTGACATACCTGGTGAAAGTGGCTCAGGTAGATCATATATAGTGCAACACATGGCCAGAATAAGCTGAATTCTGGCCAAAAAGAGATCACAGGTCTGTCTGGTACCATACAGTGCCATGACATCTTCACTGGGTGTCCTGTTCACCACTTCCTCTATAACCTGGTGAGAAGAAAACATGTTTCACTATATAGGAAAGGCCTGGTACTCCATTTACTATTTAAAAACATTCTCACCTGGAGATTTGAAGGATCAATTAGAGGCTTAGAATTAGTAAATGTCTTCTGTGCCTGGGGATACAGTACACAGTTTAATGACAGAACAAGGATAGGTATTACTTTTACCCAACAAATAAATGTATTGCTGCATTATAAAAAATAGTAAATTGAATGGGGTTATACCCAAGCCTTGTCTGCTCCACTGTAGCTTTGAGACAGAGGGACTTCCTCTCCCAAAGTAAGAATGTATATCTCTCTCACAGCTTCAGCAAACAGGCCCAGCTCTGTCAGCACCTTCACCTGCACACACAACATTAGTGTTCTACAACCAGGCTGTTCAGAACAGTTTACACAAATGCCAAAGACACTATTTTGAAACACAGTTTACTCATTATGTAAACCTGTTTACCTAGTCTAAGCTGTAAACGAATCAATAATGGGAAGATATAATGCACAGCATTGGCACACTCTCACACACCTTTAGTATTCTGCAGCTTATTGTACGGTGTGGGTCATGACAGACCTTGCTGGCTATATATTGGTACAGAGCCAGCAGAGGCAGAACCTGCAACCAGATACATAACATGAAACATAACATGAACTCCATTACTGAATGGAGAATTCTTTGAAATTAACATAAAAAACATAAATGTTTATAAATAGGAGATTAAATATTAATACGAGTATAACAAATATAACTTCATCAGTCTGATGTTTGATTATATTTTTTATTATCTTTTTTTATTATTTGATAATTATTTAATAATTTACTAAATTGTATCTTTGTCGCGATACTTGGAAAAATGCACACTGCATTAAATCTCAGAGAAGGTTGTTTCAGTGTTACTGATGCACATCTATAAACTGTGCTATTTCACATCTTCGCTTTAATGGATATGTATGTGTGTGTGTGTGTGTGTGCGCGTGCGTGCGTGCGTGTGTGGCTTCAGTACCACAAGGTGATGTCCTGAGGTATAGAGCCAATGGCACAGGAAACCCAGGCTGGCAACAGCACTGGAGGCATTGCCCCATGCTGGCTCAGAGAAAAGATCCAAACCAGGGATCGGCTCCATATTCAGCGAGTAAGAACAGTACTCCAGATCATTATCTGGATGGGGCAGGGATGCCCTGAGAAGACACTGAACAACATACAAATAAACTCATTACGTAAATAAGCACAAGTAAATACTGATGTCAAAATGTAATCTCTTAAACCCTCATGACCCGTTCAAGTCCTTATTCGTTTACTACATAACGTGCATATAATTTTTAATTTTCCTACATAATTTGAACGCGTGATCTGCACTTTATATTTTGTGAAAACAATTTCAAACACTTGTAATAAAATTATTTACATCAAGCTACACTGAATGCTGAGAATGCTT
Organism: Brycinus macrolepidotus; assembly: GCA_037974445.1. Lineage (NCBI taxonomy): Eukaryota > Metazoa > Chordata > Actinopteri > Characiformes > Alestidae > Brycinus > Brycinus macrolepidotus. Next base: position 7,143 of record JBBPCZ010058652.1, on the reverse strand, counting down.
TAGCCTCAGCATTTTAGAGATGCATGCTTCTTGGATCTCTTTTATGGACGCATTAATAACTGAATAGTAACCCAAGGGTTCAAGAGGTTAAGCTCTAACACATGTCTTATATAATTGTTACATGATTCCTTCATCAGGTCCCTTGTCAAAGCGTGGAACATTTTCCATGTTTTCCCTTTCGCAGACCTTATTCATACTAAGTTGTTCATAAATAATCTTTCACCTTGAAGAGCTTGGCAGAAAGAAGACAGCATGTTGTACACTGGCTGATGTTTGATGTCAGGATGTACCTGTAGACAGAAATAAAACATCAGTGTGATCATTTCAGTAAAATATCACTGGAATGAAAGCTTACGAAACCATCATATTGTTGTCATATGTAATTTTACACACTGAGAAATCTTGGCAGACAGCACAGCCCCCTGGAGGCAGCCCCATATTCCAGCATGCTTCAGGGGCTGTTGAGATGAGCTGCTGGCCCATGATTCTCCATCCCATGATTCCAGTACCCCGGTGGTCTGCAGGGCACAATCCAGAGCCTTGCTCCAGTGTGAGTGAGCAGCCCTGCAAAGGACACACACACACACATACACACAAGCAAGCCATCATTTTTCATGCATAAATTAACAGTATTAATAAGACGTTATTGCAACAGCTAATGCATAGCACTTACGTTTGGTTGCCTTTGTAGAAATGCAGATTCCCAAGGTCATGCAGGGCATGAACTTGAAGTGAGTTGTACTTATTTGCCTGAAGGTATTCTGCATTATCAAACAATTAGCAGTTTGTGAACTGGCTCTGCAACTATGAACATAAAACATAAAAAAAGGTATATAATGTCTAAGAATGTTGTTCTCACTGATAGAGCTGTTGTAAGAGGACAGGACTGTCTGAATGTGTGAAGGAGGGAGCGGGGAGCTGAACACAGAACCCACAGAGCTGAAGTCTTCATTCATCAAGTCTGGAGGGCCAATGGATGGTGGAGTGGTGGCTGCTATGTCAAATTCCACTCTACCCTGTAAGCCACTGCAGAACTCCTTATAAAACGGTACCTCCATTGCTAGAGAAACATTACAAATAAGATCTTACAACATGGAGGCAAGAAATATATTATAAGACAAAATGAAATCCTCAAGAGAAGCCAATGAAGTTACCAAGCATATGTCTTATTTACCTTTTATAATTATAAAGTCACTGTAATTAAAAACTAAATAAAAAACTACATTCATTGTGTTTTGTATAGAACAATACAAGTTAAGTCAGTAAAAGACATACTTAGGTGATGCATCGATCTGAAGGTGCTGATTCTACTTTATTGCCTTTAGAATGGCAAAATGGATTATATTTTAATACAGTAAGATTCAATAAAGTATATACTCCATGGTGAAAATTAAATTTTCTGGTTACTCCCAGAATTTTCAGAACAGCAGCCAATGTTTAATACAAAACACACTTCTCCCAGTCACATCTGTTAATTCAGTATTTTTAAAAATTAATTCTGAATTGTACCAAATCAAATTATTTTGAGCTAGAGATTTATGTCCCTAAATTGCAATTAGTCCAGGATACCCAGATACAGTAATGAACAGCAGAGTTTGTGCCTGCAGATGGTGAGCTTTATAAAGAAGCTTTCAATGACCAGTAGGATCCAACACTGGCCCTAAGGTACTGTGTATTTCTGAGTGGACCTCAGGTGTAGAGTGTGTGCATGAGACTGAGCAGGACTCACAATGCTGCGTGCCAGCCAGCAGAAGCAGGAGTAGCGTGCGGCTGTGTTGGAATAAACGCAATGTGTGCTGGCTTTTGACCAACGTCTCTCTGAAACAGTGCAGTGTATCCTCTATGTCCAGAGGCACACACACAACACACATGGCCCTTTTTACCTCTGCACAGAAAAAATGAACATCACTAAGACATACATACAAAACATGACATGGCCAAGTTAGGCTCTGTAAATGAACAGTACAGCACAATTAGTATAGGACATGGTTATTAGTATGATTCAAATCACTCTATACCTGACAGCTCTAGAGACTCTGTGGAAGCACCGCTTGCTTTGCCTCTATGTTGACTCTCTGCACCAGATGTCCGAGGTAAGAACAGTTGCTTGTCTGCATAGTTTCTACAGGTGATCTGTGGACCAAGGGCAATTATTTCAATATTTTTAGAACAGAAATCTTCCCACATTTCAGTTTCCTTTTTCCATAAATGTGTAACTGACATATTTGTATGATAGTACTTACTGAATAATAAATTTTAAAATTAAAACCTGAAAAATATGCCTATAATCCAAGTGTCTTCACCTTCTCTCCACTGGCTGTTTCTGTGTGGATAAAGTGAGGTTGAGGGACTGGAGGACCTCCAAAATAGTTGATTCTTTCCAGCAGTCTCCTCTGAGCATGTACTAACACAGGAGTTATGATATGAGTATAGTACTCCCTGAAATACATGCAACAAAATGAGTGGTTTAGAAAAATGAAAATATAGCACATTCACACCTAAAACAGCCAAACAGATTTTTGTCAGTTTGGGAGAAAGATTGCCAGTTAGGATGCTTTATTTATTGGCAGATGGAAGGGTCTGTTGTATTGGCTTAAGCAGGGCCTTCGAAAAACACATGTAAACTCAGTTGGGCTGCTTAAGTACTTTTTTTTATACAAACCAAAGTTTAACTACTACTTCTCCACTACCTATCCCAGCAAGAGGACTCACCGTGTCTTGGAGTTGAAGAGCAAAGCAAGGTATGCGAGCGTTTCCCATTTGGACTGGTGGAAGAGTAGCTCTAGGGTATGCAACACCAGGTTTCTCAGCCAGTGTAGGTCTACCAGCGCTTCATCATGAAGTGGTCTGGCCTCTATCTCTTCACCTTCCTCATCATACACCTTCCACTGCTACATACATGATATACAAGACGAATTCTCTGAATTAGATTCCAGGGAGACACAGTTCACAGTGAGGTGCTTATTAGGTGGAGTGACCTATAGCTAGGTCCGAGTAATAAAACAATAGTAATCATGAAATAAATCTAAATCTTTTACTTTTAGCAATGCTGATTCATGTTTGATTTATGCTCACTTAATTAATGCTTTGTTTTGATAAGCAAGAATAAGCCATTTCTTTTCTTCAAGGTTCAAAAAATACAGAAATAATCAATATTATGGATAATTAAGGATGTGGAAATAGTATATAGACCTACTTGACGCCTTTCCATCATGTCCATGAGCAGGTCTGAAGCTAGCACCAGCAGGGGGGTGAGCACTGTGTAGAACTGATCCAAAGTCAGTTTAGTGGGAGAGTCAAAGATTCGGCCATGCTCTATCAGCAAAGCCATAGTGCTAAACTGGTCCCACAAAACCCTACACACCCACTGCAGAGATATCCAAAGACCTCCACGATGGGCCAGCACCTGTACAGGGGTCCATTAAACATGGCATCACTAAATTTTTAGCAATGTTTAATGTCTTAAATATGTTTGAACCAGTGTGTACTTATGTGTGTACCATAGCTCTCCGGAGGTGTACTGTGGCCTTGCAAAGTGTGTCCAGTGGCTGAGGGAACATACACTGGGTCGGTGTTATTGCTGCAGCTGTCTCTGGGTTGTTGGTCAACTGTGTGCGTGGTGAATCCTGTTCACTGTCCACTTCACTCTCCTCAGACATCTCTCCAGTGATGTTATGGGCTCCTTACATTTACATTACATTTGAAGGTAAATGCTAATTATCTTGTGAACATTTACGCAAGCCAGTCAAGCAAGGACTTCACAGTCCTACTTGACAAGAAATCTGATATTGAATTTTGTTCACCAAACACTGTAAACGGACTTTAATGAGTCCTGTTGCTGGACCTTTATTACACTGCCATTCTGCAGTCAGAGCCCAGCTCTATCTAACACATTTGACTTTGATACACACATGTTAATAAGGAGCTTAATTAACCAGACCTGGTCAATGATTCTAAAGGTGGGCAACACAATTCTGTGAAAAAACTACTGCATGAAAACTAAAAGGTGTTGTTTTTACTAACCCTGGCTAGTATCCTTGGCTTTGTTGATGGTAGTTCTGAGGGAGGTCATGACTTTGGGCGGAGGCATGGCTTTAGGGGTTGTCGGGTTCGGTTCAGGAGGTCTGACATTTTCAGGAATGTTCTTCCATTTTACCATTGTTCCAGTGTGTGCCAAGGAGAATAAGAGCAGAGGCATCTTGCTGTAGCTGGTTTTAAAGACAGAAAAAGAAAAATCTCAAAACTGTGCTACCCAAAAGGATGACTGTAATTTAACTCTAAAATGGTCAAGACCTGCCAACAGGTCCAGACTTTTACTGCAAACTTCTACAGCTTATAAATAACTCTGTCAGTTTTGTATTGTTTTCTATGTTGTTTACCGAAAAATACACCTCAATATGGAATCAGCCTGAGCTTTTAAGAGATTAAGTCAACAGAAGAATAAATGCTGGCATAGTAAGGGCATAGTAGTATGATACTTCAACACAACACAGACTTAAGTCCACATTAAATAACTCAAATCCATTTTGGATTTCAAGCAGCCATTTTGGAGTTGACACAACAAACTGTACATTAAAGCAAGTGTAAAAGTACATCCTGTAGAACTTATATATATATAGTACTACTGATGTATGAGAGTACCAGTGCTGGAGATTTGCTTTAGCTTGGGGCTGCAGGCTTTTCCTCAGCAGACCAAGATAGGCTTGGGCAACGACCAGGTTAATATGGCAGCGCCATGCCCACTCCTCTGAGCACAGCTGTCTCAGCCTTCTCCGACGCTGGTGCCTCCTGATCAGTGGTGCCAGCAGCTTCAGTAGTGTCTCCATTGCCTTGCCATCTCTGCCATGCCACATACTTCATCAGTATAAAGTACAAGTCTTAAAAGGCTTAAACATTCCAAGGAAGAAGGGAAAAAAAATTTAAACCAACAAAACACAAAGCAATGAACACAATTTTCCTATTTCCTAAATATAGTCGATGAAATTAATGTGTTGGAAGCATGAAAAATGTGTAAGTGTAAAGATATCTGCGACTTTGACAAGGGCCATATTGTGATGGCTAGGCCACTGGGTCAGAGCATCTCCAGAACAGTATTCTGGGGTGTTTCCGGTATGCAGATGTTAAGACATACCAAAGATGGTCCAAGGAAGGACAACCAGTGAACCGGCAACAGGGTTATGGCCAAGGCCCAATGTGAAGGGATGGCTAGCCCATCTAGTCCGATGCCACAGAAGAGCTACTGTAGCACAAATTGCTGAAAAAGTTCATTCTGGCTATGATGGAAAGGGGTCAGAACACAGTGCATCACAGCTTGTTGCATATGGGGCTGCAACCCCAAAGAAAGAAAGTGGCCTGATATAATGAATCACATTTTCTTTTACATCATATGGATTTCAGGGCACATGTGTGTCGCTTATCTAAGGAAGAGATAGCACCAGGATATAGTATGGGAAGAAGGCAAGCTTGTGGAAGCAATCTGATGCTCTGTGCAATGTTCTGCTAAGAAACCTTGTCTCTTAGCAATCATGTGGATGTTACTTTGATACCTATCACAAATCTAAGCATTGCTGCAAATCAAATACACCCATTCATGGCAAGAGTATTCACTTAAAGGAAGTGGCCTCTTTCAGTAAGATAATGTGCCCTGTCACACTGCAAAAATTGTTCAGGATTGGTTTGATTAACATGGCAAAGAGCTCAAGGTGTTGATCTGGCTTCCAAATTCCCCAGATCTCAATTCAAGCATCTGTGGCATGTGCTGAACAAATTAGGCCAATCCATGGACACCCCCCCAGGCAACTTACAGGACTTAAAGGATCTACTGCAAACGTGTCATGCTAGCTGCTAGCTGTTCTGGTGGCACAAGGGGGACCTACACAGTGTCACACTATTAGGCGTGTAGTTTTAATGTTATGGCCGATCGGTATGTGCACATATACATACACACACACACACACACACACACACACACTATTCCACACAACTGCATGACTAAACTATTATACACACACGCACACACACACACACACACACACACACCAGACACCAAATATAATTTGGCTGATTTACTAAACTGGAGCTAAGGGAAATTTTGCGCAGATTAGATTTTTGCAAAGCTATCACTTCAATGCTTACTTTAAAGTCTGGGTTCCTGGTCTTGGTCCTGGTCCAGATGATTTTTGCGACTCTTTCTTTTTTTTATCACTCTGAAAACTCCTGACCTTCTGTTTCTGATGGAAACATAAACAGAGTGTTATATATGCAGGTGCAGGGTGTGTCTACAAAAGTGTGCATGTGTGCACTGCATACTGTATTCATTTACTTTATTGCTGTACTCTATAACAGACGTAGTAAACTTCTTCAGATCTTTCCCCATTTCTTGAGGCTTCTTTGGGACTGTCAAACCTTCATCTCGCCTGGTCATAAAACACACATTTAAGACATAATTAGATGATCCCGTGATGCACCTACAAACTAGCGTGAATGCATAAAACACACAAAAACCTGCTTAGCCAGTTGAAGATCTCCTGTCCCCACTGTGGCAGCAACTCCAGCGAATCCTCCTGCAAGGCCCTTTGCAGCAGGAGCAAAGCAAACTCCATGAAGCGAGGCTTCTGTTTAAACTTCATCACTATTGGAGTTTTTAAAAAATGCACACATATACACATTTAACAAAGCTTGTGAAAGTAAACACAGTGTATTTTCAAGTGCATTAAGTTCCTCAATGTACCTTCCTTAAAGGCACTTCTGAGAGAGCTGCAACCAATGATGACATAAAGCACTACTGGGTCTTCATGTCCAGTGAGATCAGGACTTTGAGAACCTGTTGAGAATCCACTGACACTAGAAATCTGATTCTGTATTGACCACTTACTGCTCATTTCAAACATTTTTAGCATGAAATGGGTAAATCTGGCCCCATGTTTTAAAATACCCTAGGGTCAATCTTTCTAAAAACAGACAAAAGGTACATTTACAAGCAATTACTCAGACACTTTCTTAACAGGGAACTGCATAGGAGCCATATATTCTTTACTTTCTATAAAAGTTCTAATTATGGTGTCGCTAGGGCTGGGCGATAAAACGATAACGATATGTATCGCGATAGACACGTGATCGATATCAATAAAAAATGTGTTCGAT
>JBBPCZ010058568.1:0-12512 GCA_037974445.1 Brycinus macrolepidotus | reverse complement strand
TCCAACATCAGTGCCTGACCTCATAAACGCTCTACAGAATGAATGGGCACAAATTCCCACAGAAACTCCAAAATCTTCTGGAAAGCCTGTTCTAGCTGCAAAGGGGGGACCAACTCCATACTAAAGTCTGTGTATTTGAATACAGTGTCATTACAGTCCCTGTTGGTGTAATGGTCAGGCTTCCCAATACTTTTGTCCATATAGTGTATGCATGTATGTATGCATGGATATATGGATATATGTATGTGTGTTGCCTCAGTGTGCAGATGCAGGCCCTTACGGGTCAGTGCGTTGCCTCCTTTCATCCCCTGTTGCTAGGCAGCGGCACTCACGCACTAGAACATTGAGTGCTCCTGTTTTATAGCTGTAGGAGATGTTGAGCAGGATCTCTCCGGAAACACGTGCGTCGCCATAGTCACCCGTCTCACTGTAGACGCTCATCATACTGTTCAGACTGCTCTGCAGAGTGGGGACACAATATCTTTAACAATTTGAGAGTGTATGTGTGTGTGTCTGTGTGTGAGTGCGGATTCGTGTTAATGTGTATCTGCTGTTATGTGACTGTGCACAACTAACCTTGGAACACTCTACTGTTATAACTCTTTTGTTTCTAATCTATAAAATATTTGATAATACCTTATACAATGTCAGTGTTAAGTTTTATTCATTATTTTACAGATTTTGGGAAGAAAAAAAGTTATTTATTAATAAGTTGTCTGCCCACTTTTAAAACCCTGGGCATCCCAGATATTAATTTGATCAACAAACCAGCTCTGTTCTTCATTCAGAGCACGACTACAGTTTTTACGGCTCTTAAAAACGATATTAAATATTACAATCATTTGATACATTCATACAAAGGGGGCATTGGAATGGACCTACAGACAGTGAAGGAAAGTTTGTATGTGCGTTACAGACAGATAAAAATGGCAGCAGTGTACAGCAAGCAAACCAAGACCCACGCAGAGAGAGAACTCACAGTCTCGGCATCTGAGTCGGGTACATTAAGGTAGCCCCACTTTCGCTCTGAGCCTGGAGTGGAAGACTAGGAGAGGGGAAGGAGCAGAGTGAAAGAGATGGAAGCAGAAAAAAGTAGACAAAAGATAAAAAGGCTGAGAGAGTGAAAGCGGCGGAGGATGAGCAAACACCTTTTTCCCAAAGGGCAGCTCATTTTTCATTTAAGCAAACTGTCTGCCTCTACAGTTAAAGCTTTCCTTTAAAACTCCACCTGTCCACTTTATCTCCTGCTCCAGCACTCAATACAGTTCACTGCCGCCAGCAAAATGACTCATTTAGCATTTACGGACAGAGCGCACTACAAGATACTTCAGGAGCCCTTTAAGAGCCCACCTGGGCCTTTCAATTCAATTTCTTTTTCTTACGGATTCATATGCTGCCCATATGTGTATGTGTGTGCTCGTCCGTACGCTCGTTTGTGTACTAGAGCTCAGTGTGTGTTGTGTGTGTGCCTGTTTAAGAAAATGTGCTTTCGAATGGGTGCCTGCCAGGATGGAGCAAACAAACTGTGTTAGAAACATCGATATTGCCAGAGCAGAAATGTTAACATATATAAGTTACAGACACAATCCACATGATGTACGCATACATACAGAAATACGTAGTCTACGTACAGTGCGTGCGATAAACACATACTGTTAAACCAGCAGGGATAGAGGTATTTGAGTGTTTGCGTTCGTGTAAGGGTTAGTACCACAGATTGAGCACTGCTGACACTGCGGGTGGTTTTGTAGTGGGCAGACAGGAGGGCATCGATGTCTTCATCTGAGTCCTACAAAACAAACGTCAACCAAACACTCAGTGAGGACTTCAGCCAATCAAATTAGCTTTACAAATGATATTGCTCGCTGATGTGATTATCAGCCAGTTAGATTATACTCTCCGGCCGCCATTCACCAACCATTCCATTTACGGGAAACCAGAGACGTCTAATTAGACAGTATTATTGGTTTAGTTTTGCTTTGAGTTTATTTCCAAAAAGAAAGCAGTAGGCTGCCGCTTCAGAGAGATATATATCCAAAGTACTTTAGTATGTGAAAGATGAGAACATACTGCATCATTGAGGCCTGGAACTGAGCGGCAGCGACCAGGCAGAGAGTCGGTAGTAAACCCCTCTCCAGGATTACTGAGGTCAACCTCAGACCGACTCCGATCTGTAGCCAATAAAAAGAGAGAGAGAGAGAGAGAGAGAGAGAGAGGAGAAAGAATTTCATGGTTTTATGATCATGATTTACCCCCATCATAATTACAAACACCTTTACAAATTAATTTAAAGTGAAGTAAAGTGGCCCTTTATGGTCACGCATGAACACACCACAGCACAGCACACAGTGTGAACAATGTGAAATTCCTTCTCTGCATTTAACCCATTTACCAAGTGAAGCAGGGGGCAGCCAGCGACCCAGCACCCAGGGAGCAGTGTGTGGGACGGTACCTTGCTCAAGGGTACTTCAGTGGTGGCACTGTTAGTCCTGGGATTCAAACCCATGACCTTCCGACCAGTCCACCAGCTGCCACCTAATCTGAACTGTCTTTTACAAATTTGGTAAATTAATTTTTATTTCATGTACTTTACACCGATCAGCTACAACATTAAAATCACTGAAAGGTGAAGTAAATAACATTTTATTGCTACAGTGGCACCTGCCGGGGGGCAGGGATACCTATATTAGCCAAAATGTGAACATTCAGTTCTTGAAGTTGATGTTGGAAAGGGGAAAAATGGGCGAGCCTAAGGATCTAAGGCATTTTTACAAGGGCCAAACTGTGATGGCTGAACAAACGGGTCAGAGCATCACCAAAACAGCTGGTCATGTGGGATGCTCAAGGTATGCAGTGGTCAGTGCCTACCAAAAGTGTTTCAAGAAAAGACAACTGGTGAACTGGCAACAGTGTAATAGGTGCCCAAGAATCCTTGCTGCATGTGGGGAGCGAAGACTTCAGTGTTTCCTCGTATTGTAAGTCATTTTGGAGAAAAGCGTCTGCCAAATAAATGTAATGTAATGTAAAGACTAGCCCGTTTGGTCTGATCCCACAGAAGAGCTAATATAGCACAAATTGCTGAAAACATTCATGATTAGAAAGCTATGACAGAAAGGTGTCAGAACCCACTGTGCATCGCAGCTTGCTGCGTATTGGGCCGCATGGCATTCATGTGGATATTACTTTGATGTGTATCACCTACCATGCCCCAGTGGGTCAGAGCTGTTTCAGTGGCATGAGGGGGACCCTACACAATATTAGGTAGGTGTTTTTAATCTTATGACTGATTAGTGTATTTGCTGCAGTACAATAAATTAGCTGGCTTGCGCATGACCTTTTGTTTTGCTTTGTGTTAATTAGGAACTTTGTATCAGTGGAGAAATACCAGCAAAAGCTATAGCAAAAAGCAGGCAATGCGATAAACAAAAGGCTGCATGATGGATTAAGCTCCTTTCCCCAAACACAGCACTAGGAAGCAAAAAAAAAAAAATGATGTGTAAGAGTGTGCGCATATGTTTTGCTGAATAATGTCACAAGCTCCAGTGGAACAGAGAGTTTGATGGTGTTGCTATGGCAATACCTGATGAAAGGGAGGCTCGGGATACAGCGATAGATGGTGTGGCTGAGCCTGTTCGATATCGTCCACCGGAGATTTTATCAGGAATGCTGTCACTGCTGTGATGACTGGCCACGCTCTCAGCCCCATCAGGCTTCTCACACACATACACGCACACACACACACACACACACACACGCAGTGTAAATGTTTGTGTGCTGTACAAACAATAACATGTGTATGTGGTGGGGTGTAACACCAGTTACCCTTTTCCTCCCTTCAGCCTGCGTTGGTGATCGGCCCGGTTGCGAGCGCAGGTTGTTGGGTGTGGTTGGTAGCCCTGACGACTCTACAGCCAGTGCTTTTGTACTAAGACACACAGACATTAGATGACAAATACATTTTGCATTTCTACAGCTGGGCAATATGACAATATTCATCATTATCATGATAAATTACGTCACAATGTGTCTGAACATGAACTTCAGTTCTTAAACATTGACCGACTGTTTCATTACAAACAGAGCATAATTAATGCTGTTTAAAACAGTATAAATTTGTATTCATAATTATTTGATCCCCTGCTGAATTTGTAAGTTTGCTGACTTACAAAAAAAGGAACAGTCTCTAATTTATGAGGTAGTTTCATTTTTATGGAGAGAAACAGAATATCAACCAAAAATCAAGAAAAAACATGTTACATAAAAGTTATATTTCCCCCTCTGTATTTGTACAGTAATTTTTAAAATGCGGCACTACTGGCTATTTTTGTCTGTTCTTATGAAACGTACGAAATGGAAAAAAACTCATCAGAAAAAAAAAAAATATGTTACATTGTGTATAGTAAAACATTTCTTGAGGTTTTTTGGTATTTTTTAAAGTTTGTTAATATTACCTGATTGCCCACCAGTAACTCGAACACACTCCCAGTTTTATTATTACTAGCAGTATAAGTATTAACATGAGAATGTTAGAACAACAGGAAAACGTTTGTAGTGTAATCATTTCCTAAGACATGGGACTAGGAAACAGTGATGAAGGCTACACAAATACACAAATAACACCTCTTACCCTTTCTTTTTGCCTATGTGCCGACCCACACTCTTCTCAGATTGGGCTGTGGAAGATCGTCCAGACTGGGGCGTGGCAGGGCGATCTAGACTTGATGGGGAAGCCTTTCTCTGGGCAGAAGCTCCAAACAAAACAGACATAAATATCAAAATCTAACTAGACAATTTAAGCAGTTTCTTTACATTATTGAGTAGACAAAATGAGGAAACCCTGCAAAAAAAAAAAACGTGGAATAAGCGTTTCTGCAAAATCCAGGAATTGCACAATGAGTGCGAAGTACACAGTGCTAGTTTCATTTGTGGGTCGTGTTTGACTCACCTGGTGGACTGCTAAGAATGGACTGTTTGACCACATCGCTGCTTGGAACTGGTATGTAGTCGAAGCGTTTGGCTCGTTCTTCTAGAAACCACTCCCCTGTGACCACTTTCAGCTCCCTAAAGAAGGCAAACACTCACAGCTCAACAACGTAATGACACAATACATCTGAGTTTGAAGATGTTTCTTGGCTACTGTGTGGATTTTTGCAGACCAGAAACTGTGGATGTCATTTTGGAAAATATGCTTGAGAACTATGAAGCCCTGAAAATCTGCCACTGGTTTTACGGCTGGAAAGTTGGGTCCTCAGCAGTGCAGCTCTACTCTGGCAACAGTTTTTGTGAAAAATCAATATGAATTCAAAACAATATTTAAAACAATGTTTGAAAAAATGTCCTTCTCTCTTGCCTGTTTCTGTTCTTGCTCTTCTGCACCAAGGTATAAGTGTCACTATTTTTACTTTACACTATTTAAAAAATTGACCCTAAAATAAAGGAAGGAAGACATCAGCTTTTCTCGTGTGTATTTTTGAATGCGTGTGAGAACTGGTACACTGCTCACTGATCAGTCATAACATTGAGCTTGGGCTGTTTGCTGTTCCTTTAATTTTGGAACAAATTTAAGAACATTTTTGAGAAGTTTCAACCTGGCTTCAGAAATAAACACAGTACAGAACTAGCACTTCTCTGGGATACATATTTTAATGAATGAAGATACTGGAATCATCTTTCCTCCTAGACTTAAGTGCTGCATTTGACACAACTGATCATGCCATCATGATCAGTAGGTTAAAACAGTGGGTAGGAAACCCTGGGACTGCACTATAATGGTTTTTCTCATAATTATCTAACCAAATGTATGCACTTACTGTTACTAAGGAGGTTTCCTTGCCCTCTGTGCTTACATGTGGGGTTCCTCAAAGCTCAATTTTAGGTCTGATTTTATTTTCTCTACCCATGCTTCTTCTTTGACATGTCATCCAGCGAGATGACATTAACTTTCACTGTTACGCTGATGATTTACAACCTTACCTGTCTCTGGAGCCACACCATGTGGCTAATGTATCTGTGCTTCCAGCCTCTATTAATGACGTGAGAAACTGGCAGTCCTATAACTGTCTTCAGCTAAATACTGTCATTAAAGAGATTTTAGTAATTCGGTGGAATGGAGCTCATGTGAAACAGGTCTTGAGACCAAGACTTTTAAACCAATGTCTTAATCTCCAACTTTGAACCTCATATCAGTAACCTGGTGCAGGCTGGCTTTTATCATCTGAGAAATATTGTGAAGGAACATCTCTATCCTTTGATGACACGGAACAAATCCTACATGCTTTTATTACATCTGCCAGGACTTTCGTAATGCCTTATTTTCTACCCTGAACAGGTCTCATATTGCTCGTCTCCAGTTGGTACAGAATGCTGCAGCTAGACCACTTACATGACCAAGTGTTTGTGAGCATTGTGCCCCAATTTTTGCCTCACTTCACCGGCTACCAGTTAAATTCAGAATTTATTTAAAATGTATTGATCACTCTTAAAGCATTACATGACCTGGCTCCAGAGGATTTATCTGAATAACTAGTACCTTAACAGCAAGACTAATATAAATGTATTATATTACTATATTACATTTGGTCTGTATTGTCATTTGTGATTTGAATGTGCTTTCTAACTTGTTTATTAATGTTTAATGTGCCTTATTTTATTTTATTTTATTATGACATAAAGCACTTTGTGCCACCTTGAAAAGACGGTTACAAATAAAGGTAATGTTAGTAGCCATTTAGTGCTCAGTGTGTTTTAGTAAAATCTCATTTCAACAGATAAAAACTATGTAAAACAATCTAACACTGGTGTTTGTTCTACTACACACTTGCCCTTTGCTGCTCTTTCTCTTGGCATGCCGCCGCTCGGCCACTCTCTGGACCCCCTCCCTCTGTGGGTTTCCCTGACAGTTCTCCGGGGTTCAAAGATTTTGTGGGGGTTTTTTTTTGTTGTTACTAATACCTCAAATCTAAAATAAAAGAAATTTGATCTTCGTTCTTAATGGACATTTGCAAGTGGCGTCATTTTTAAAACCCCAGAAGCGGTTATTATTATTATTACATGTTTTTAAAATTACAATAACTTTGGTTCTACGTGACACAGGAACGCCAAACAAAGCTCAGCATGACATCTGGCACCTCGAGCATCAACACAAACCGGGGGGACTTCCATAGAAGGAGTTGTTTAGCCATATGACGACGATTTACCATTTGTTGCGCTCGTGTTCGAAGGGTTAATATTCTCTCATGAGTTTCCTATGGGTGCTAAAGTTTTCTCCAATCATAAAGACATGCATACTAGGATCCTGTCAGTGACCTTGACCAAGGCACTGGCAAAAAGACCTGGAGTTGGTTCCTGGGAGCCAGTGCCATGCTGCTCACTGCTCACTGCTCTAAGTGTATATGTGCACTCACTGCTCTAGTGTGTGCGCTTACTGGCGTGAGGATGGGTTAAATGCAGAGACTGCATTTCACTGATCACCGGTCAGCGTGAGTGTGGCGAATAAAGTACTTCTACCTCTTCTACATGTTTTCCAGAAATAAGGATTCAAAATTAAGAATTACTCTTGGTCATTTGTGTCCAAGAGTCCATGAAAGCACAGCTAGCTATGAGTTGGAAGGATGCCACACTTTCTCTCCATTTTGATTTAAAACAGTACTAACAACTGGGGTGGGGTGGGTAGGGGTAGATGTTAGGTGTGGGCAGCTAATTCTGTCTCACAAGCATGATGAACTGTCTTATGAGGTTGTGTGAAATGCTATCTTAAAAATATACAGAGGAAACTTTGACCCACATTTGTCTGTGACAGTTGTGTGAGGTGGGGAAAAAGGTAAAATAAGTGGAGACCTGAAGTGACCTATAATTGACTACAAAAAAAAAAAAATCGCTGAGCATATTTCGAGATGACTCACGCAGTCTTGGCGCAAACGCTGCACTTGATGCCGCTGCTGTTCGGGGACACGGCTGTGCAGAAGCTGCAGACGCGTCGCTGGCAGTCATCACAAACGTTGCCTCTCTGTAGGATGAGGCCCAGAGCACGCAGACACACACCACACTCCCGCTGCTCTGGGTTGCTGCGTCGGCCGCCCCGCTTCAGTTCAAGCAGCTCATTCTTTAGCTTCCTGTAAAGACAGAGAAATCAGTCACTGTTTTCACAGTTTAATAACAAACTAAAAGCATGCAATCAGTAAACCACAGCTTAAGAATAGACAATAACGCCCATAATACAATAATTAGGCGAGGAGACAGATGATCAGTTAATGGGGAATTGACAATTACAAAATACACAGTACAGAAAAATGTACCTGGCTCATAGCTGAGAGGATATATATTGACTTTATGAGGTACTCCTACCTTGTATCTGAATTCATTGTCCGTTTTTATCGCTTACTCTACCCTGCTACGTTTATGGTGCACTTTAAAAATTACTGTACTTGTAACTGTACTTCTCTGTATCATTTGTTAGCCCCCTACAGGACCACCACTGAGAAGGTATTATTTGGGTGGTGGGTCATTCTCAGCACAGCGGTGACAATGATATGGTAATGAAATGTTAAGTGTGTTAGTGGGTTAAACGAAACTAAAATATCCAGCCTGTGGCCAGAAACTGACCACTAATGAAAAATTTAAAAAGCTGCAAAAAAAGCTGCACTATTCTCCTCCGCCTTCTTTTAAATATCAGCACTTCTACTGCACTTTCAGTTTTCTTCTATTGATTTTCTATGTATTCATTTATTTCATCTATTGTTTGATTTTATTCTATTTTACTTTATTTTTTATTCTAGTCCTGTGAAGCACACTGAATGACCTGTTGTGCGTGATAATGTGCTACATAAATAAACTTGACTTGACCTGAGTAGAGAATGTGCAGAAACTGTCCAGCATCAGATGACCTGTCACCAATAACTTTAAATCTATAGGCTGGAACTACAGGTTATGTGTCTCTAGCAAAGTGAAGAGTAAGTGTACACAGTGTTTAAAAAACTGCTGTGTTTGATGCGCTCTGTTCACACATACTGACTGAGTGTTGATACAAGGTAGGTGTACTTAATAAAGTGACTCATCACCAGACTATCTGGGAATCCCCAAAGACTACACTGGAAAACACTGCTGTAGAGGACTGATACTGTAAAGCACATCTGATCTTCTGTTTCACAGCTCAGCAGTGATTAGATTTTCTCTCTTTTAATGTTCTGAATCAAACCTACAAAGGTCTTGCTGATGACCTTTGTGAGGTTTTTCTGTGGTTTGAGTGATGAACCATTTCAGTTCCCTCGAGAACCATTCTTGTAAATGAGATATGTAAGTCTGAAGAACCTTTTAAAGGTAATTTAATCACACGTAATGCAAAGGTTCTTTACAATTTTAAGGGTTGTTCAAAAACCTTTTTAACTATCAGGAGGTTCATTTTTCAAAAAGTCTCTTAATTAAGTAAAGTGGACCCTTATAGTCACACGTGAACACTGCACAGCACAGCACACAGTGTGAACAGTGTGAAATTCTCTCTCTGCATTTAACCCGTTCACCAAGTGAAGCCGTGGGCTGGGGAGCAGTGTGTGGGGACAATACCTTGCTCAAGGGTACCTCAGTGGTGCCACTAGCAGTCCTGGGATTCAAACCCATGGCCTTCTGATGGCAGGGGCAACTCCCTAACCACTAGGCCGCCAGCTGCCCTCTTAATATCACTTACTGTTCATTTAAGAGCCGTCTACTGAAAAGTTCTTCAATAAATATTCTCCAAAAAATATTCTTTTATGTGAACCACAGAAAGAACCTATTCTGTCAAACAAGTGTATGAATAATTAGGTACAATGCACAACTCTGCAGAGATGTGGCCTGGAAGGAATCTAGTTTGACGCCCCTGGTGAATGCAGACTTCAAATGAGTCAATTCTAATAGCCGATAACACATTATAATTTCAAATTCCAAAAAACAAGAAATTTAGAGACCTGACACAAGCAAAATTAACTCGAATAACAAGGGCTGGTGAAAATGTAAAATTTGTGACAAAAATTTAAGCCAATGTTTTTTTAAACCAATTTTTAATTTTTATTTTTCACTTTATTTAATGTAAAATGCCACTGGACTATCAATGTGTGTGTTGTGGAGGGCTGCATTTTTCATGCAGACCTAAAGCTCTTGAGTAGACTTTCCCAAAGCCTAGAATTAGGGGTGGGCCATATGGCAAAAATATACCATGATAATTCAAGAAGTTTTCATGACGCAATATATAACGATCATTTTTTTTTCATCAGACAAAATAGAGCCTGCCGCGCCACATTTAAAAATGACAAACTCAGTGCTCAGTGTTTAATGGTTTTTATAAGATAAGGTAACCCTTTATTAGTCCCACAGGTGGTAAATTCGTACGGCCTTTAGTAGTGACGAGTTAAACAAAAATAAATTTAAAAAAAGAATTAAAAAATAGGAAAAAGAAGGAAAAAGCTCGACAATGAGCCTGAGCTGCCATAAGAGGCTGCCACTCGTGGGGGGGCGCCGGAGGCAATGACCTTTCACACCCTGCACTGCACTGATTACAGTCTCTTTGTAAGAAAACGTGCAGTTGTTCCTGCAGTATCCCAGAAATGCTGACAATACCCTTATTGTGACATAATTTATCATAACAAAAATCGTATATAATAAAAAATATCATCTTATTGCCTAGCTCTATCTGATAGGATCCCCAGCCCACAGTAAAGTGCAGTGTAGGTGCACTGCCCAGAACATTTCCCTGCTTTAACAGTCCCACTTAAACTCCTGTTTTCAGTGAGCTAATTAGTTGGATCCAATGTGTTAGAGCAGAGAAAACACTAAAATAGGCAGAGAAGCTCACCTCCAGGGACCAGGGTTGGGAAACACTGCTATAGAAGATCAAGCACAAAACAAAATGAAGGTACCGTATTCGCTTCTCCTCTCGCTTGCGGAGTTTCTCGTCTTTCTGCAGGACGCTGAGGATCATCTCCCGCTCGTGCTCCAGCAGGAAGGACAGGTTGAGAACCTCGGACGTCTTGGCCATGACAGCTCAGATGTTGATGTTTAGTCACAGGGCTTAAATACTGAGGCCCCACTGGTCAGATTAGCTGAATCATAGAGCCAATCACAGCTAATTTCTAACATGTGCCTCAATATTTAAGGACGCTCCGTGGCATAGGAAGGTCTTTAGGTCATGTGATTCATCCTGAATCTTCTGTGACTGGTTGAGCGTTGATTGAAAGTTGGCTCTCTGGCTCTGTGCCCCTTTTTTCATCTGTAGACGTCTGTAGTCATTCTGTCCAATCAGAAATAACCTTGGTCAATACATAATCAGTGTTTTTTTTAAATAGATTTACTGCTAACTACTAACAAATATTGCAATTACGAGATAAAGTATGCATGTTGTACTTAGTGAAAGAGCAAAATTCAGTATCCCACTGTCTGTCCAGGTTTGAACACATCAGCATAGGCAGAGCTGGGCTTTAGCACCACCAAGCCAATAGCCATGAAACTACACACCAGTAAGTCTGACCTCATATAACTGCACAAAATGTTAGCTTCTAAAAACACATCCGACATTTCTTGGCAAACGTCATCATTCTGAGCAACACAGACAGAAAATTTACAGCACCGAAGTCTAATGTAAAACGGCCTTCGCCTTCTTAAACATCCTGTCTTGATAAACACCTTGTCCTATTTAAGATTTAGGGCCGAGAGGCAGTAAATAGCTGACTGAGTAACCACACAGAGGCTTGTGCACTGTGGCGAATGACGTAGTGCTTCTTTATTGACAGGAATAGTGCCACGCAGATCCATCAAGCAGTTTAATTTCCTGTTTTACGCTCTGAATCCTACTGATTCAGACAGCATGACAGTCTTGCCAAGGCTTATAAGGAGGCCTGACTGTGTGTGCGTGTGTGTGTGTGTGTGTGTGTGTGTTTGTTTGTTTTCTCAGGTGGGTATTCTAATTGTTCTGGAAGCAATATTGTTAAAATGGAGGCTGATGCTCCTTCTCAAAAGCCGCTCAACATAATCAGGACATTCTAATTCTAATTGTCCAAGAGTGCAATCACACAGACACATACGTGCACACAATCACACAAACAGACACAGCCTCCCTGCCTCTCAACTCTGATCAGTGTTACATCAGTGTAAATAAAGCACTGATGTAACAAAGTGAGGCTGGCTGCTTTGTGTGTGTTGTGTGTATTGGAGTTCCTGTCACATTTGGTTTCAGGCTCACTAAGAAGCAAACAAGATCCTAATTTTCCATGCGACCACTGCTTGGACACAGGATGTGGACTTTGTTGTGCAGCATCTCTAACCAGTTGTAATGTGCACTACGTGAACAAAAGTATTGGGACACCTGTTTTTCAGGGTTTGGGCGAGGCCCCTTACTTCCAGTGAAGGACAATCTTAATGCTTCAGCACACCTAGACATTTTGGACAACGCCATGCTTCCAACTTTTTCCAACAGTTTGGGGAAGAACCTTTTCTATTCCAGCATGACTGTGTCCCAGTGCACAAAGCAAGCTCCATAAAGACATGGC
>JBBPCZ010058548.1:0-12513 GCA_037974445.1 Brycinus macrolepidotus | reverse complement strand
ATATGAATACACATTGTTTTCATGTATACAACTGAGAATAAAGTTTACTTTGACTTTTTTGCTAATATTTATAACCCATCATCATTAATTTTCTTGAAACTGAAAAAGGTGCAAAGTCAAATTTCTCCATTGTGGTGGGCCTAGTGACATGTTAATTTAGCACTACCAACTATTGTTTAAGGTTACTATAGCTAACCAAGCTAACTTTGCAACTCTTTTCTAGCTAATGATAAAGCTTCAGCCTTGAGGCTTTTAAGGACGCCGTATTTAAAAGGGCCTGCTACCCAAAATGACTAGTGATCTATCTGTGTTTCCTAAGTATTAATAAGTTAGGCCAATGGTAAAATGGTTGTTGTGGGAAAATACTTGTAGATCTGAAAAAAGGGTTTCTTTGGTAGCAAGAAGCAACATACTTCTTAATGGGCGAGAAGATTACTAACACAAATTGTGCAAAAACAGAATGGCTTGAAGTGTCCACTGTACACTAACATGGTGTAGCTACAAGGGGGTAGGGAGTTCTAATAAAGTGCATGGAAGAGGAGGTGAAAACCAGGAAATTTATGACCCGGGCAAAACACCTTTCAAACTAAAGGGGTGATGAGTGTGTAGGAAAGGCAGTTCATCTTATGGACTGAGGGCTTCATGAAGAATGCATAACAACAAGCAGAACATGTGTGAGAGAGAGAGAGAGAGAGAGAGAGAGAGAGAGAGAGACTTTGCTTTGTTATTTGAATAAGAATCACTTTTATGAAATTTCAGCGTCATGCTCCAGTTGCGAATATTCAGTCCAAAAATATGGCCAAGAATACTTTTTGAGGCTTGGCTGCATTTTCAAAACTAGCTAAAAGAGCAGTTTGCCTCATATTTGTAATCACACGCAAATATGTTCACACACGCTCAGTCAAATTCCTGGAACTGAGTAATTTGTGCAAGACAGTACATTATTGAAACACCTGGCCACGATCTGGTCACTTTTTAGAACTGTATCAACAGATGGCCCTCAACAACACTCCGACACACATTATCACCAGAGTAAAACCTTGTATCTCCATTTCTGTCATTTTTCCCTTTTATACCCCAATGCATGTCCTCTACACTGTGTCAAAATTTACATAACGAATGGACCAACAGAGCTGGTCTAAAATCACATGAAACAAATTTCTCCCGTGAAGTTAACTTTTGGAGGTACAATGATGATCATATGCATGTTCACCAGGCCTGTGCTACTGGAGTAAAACTCTTTCAACAGATCGCAAAAGGCCATAAAAAAAAACAAAATTCCCTCTTGCCAGCCAAGAATGTTTGGTGTCGAAAGTCTCTTTCTTGAGTTTAGAGCATTTTGTGTATATAGCATAGCGTATTTTGTACATATAATTTCCAGAATATATTCTGGAGAATTTTATTCCGACTTTACCTTATATTTTATATTGTTCTTGTCTTGGTGTCTTTGTGTGTCTGTGCAGTTGTAGCATAAGCAATTTCTTCTGGGATCAATAACATTTTCTGATTCTGATTGATTCTGATTCTATTGCAAAAGTAACATTTTTATTCACCTCTTTAGCAGCATGCTAACCACATGTCTCAATCATTACAAATTAGCATCTCAAACATTGTAAAGTAATCTCTAATATACTTGCTCATGTGTTTTTTGAAAATGTATAACAGACTGTCATTGATAAAAATGTGCTTAGCCCACTTGTATAGATAACGATGTCAGAAAGCACAGAAGCAAGACTGATTATATGTGGTTTGAGGCAAGCGTTTGATGATTTAGGCGTGGAGTTTTCGCAATGCCTATTCATAACTAGCAGTAATCTTAAGAAACACTGGACACTAACAGCATCTTGACTGACTACTTTTGGGGTACGGGAAAACTATACAAATTTTAATTAATAGTGGTCCTAAAAATGCCCATTCCCACAATCCCCTTCCAATGACATCTGTTGCCAGAAACGGCCTTTATCTCCTAACAGTTCCCTAGAACTCCCATTATTTGTGTTGACCCATATTCAGCTAGCTCAACAAACACCACACATGTTCCCAAAATGTTCTCTCTGCTCACTCCAGTGCATCACTTTTTATTTATAGGGTTTGGCTTGTTTAACACTGTTCACAGATTTTTGGAAAGAGAACAGGTTAATGGAATTGTATGTAGAGCATCAGAAATTGTAATTTGAAAAAGAAAAATAAACAGGCATTCACTGAAGCAAGTCACCTAGTCTCTATGTTTTCTGATCTCATACGCCCATACTATACAGCTTTATTTGTTGCACTCAAACTCCATGGCAACTCATTCTGAGGCCCACAGTCTAATCCGGCTTGAAAAAGTCCATGTCATGGACTGGGAGTGGGGTCACATTAACACATTTTACAATGTCTGGCTGGCACCTCAAGCTCACTCCCCTACTCCTACAGCCCATGAACTAACCACACTACATTGGAGAACTCTTTCTTCTTCTTAGCAGCAAGCCTCAGAAATACCATGCCAAGCCTATTACACGTAAACCCCAAATTTGGGCAAACACCCTGTAAATCAACATATAAAAAAGAGTGTGGAGAGTGGGCCTCTCAGTTCTGTGATTGGCCAAAATGTTTGCTGATAGTGTATATTTATATTAAAAAATGGTCCATGCACTTGATTGAGCATTTGCAAAATTCCATAGCAACAAATGTCAAAGCTTAAATGGGGTGTGGGTGTTTGTTCCGGGAGAAGATCAAGGCTAGCTGTGGATTAAATTACACTCTTAGATCCTTTCAGTCCTGCAGGATTAGCCTGTGTCTAGAAAACCATGCTGTAAATAAGGAACTAAAGCTTGGTACAACTTTGTGAGACAAGGAGGAAGAGTCAGTCTGGGAAACATTCTCACGTCGTTTGGGGGAAAGTCTTGGTTTCATGTCAAAATGACCTTTCCTCTTCTTTTCGAAGGCTTCTGTCCAGCACTGGCCACACATTGAAAATGTTAGTGCAATAAAGTAAAGCTGTGCCAGAGTGTTCGCAAACGTTGTTATTACAGCAAATGAGGACAAACTGTTGTATAGACGAATGTATTGCCAAATGAGTTCTTTCTTCTAGAAACATTGCAGTGCAAAGTGTTGTTAAAGAATGGCAAATTCAACAAATCACAATGGTTTACTGTACTAATGCCAGAATCACAGTAAAGTGGCATCTATGCTGACCTACCTGTAGCGTCTGAACTAGTCAGATTTACAAGTAAGATGTTTTGGACCCTCCAACGGGAAGATCTCAAATTTCAGAGTCTCAGGGGACATATTATGCTGCACAGTTCACCACCCTGTGGACACCATTCAGCCCTTTGCAAGGATTATGTTGTACTAAATTAATGAATTTATTAATCCTGGACTGATCTGCAGGCTTCTTGGGCTTAGAACATCTGAACCAGAGCACTTTATGGCAACCATGTGGTTAGGTCAACATGGCCAGAAGGAATTAGAGGGACTGCACCGACTGTTCCAGAATAACGGCTTCTTTTCCCTCAAGCAAGTAAGTTTGCAGAAAATCCGTCCCCCATGATTTCTTCAGAGCTTCATGTGAAATTGCAACCACAAGGCCCTGATTGGGCCTTCTTATCCATCCGCTCCAGAGGGGAACAATGTTTGGCCCTGTCTGGTTTGCAAAAAGTGAGATAAATTGATTTAGCTTATGTTGATAGTGTCAAATAACAAATATAAAATCTCCTTATCAGTGGTTCTCGAGATACACCAAATGTTTCAGCAGAAGTGGCCAAAGCCAAAGGTTCACATTTGGAAAGAGAGGGAAGCATATGCTGTACATTTTATGTCCATTTCTCAATTCAGTAAATTACTTATTGAGTTTTATCAGCCCACCTGATACTGTATCTCTAAAAGTTTAATAGCTTTGAGATTGTTATATATCAAATGTGGAGACAAGTTTACAGCTCTTTTTGACTATAGGGAACTGATTGTTGGTGAAGATACGTGGCTGCTCCTGAGTGAGCTTATAGCCTTTTATGGCCTTCACGGCTAAAACTGCTTGGCAAACCAATTGAGGACCATCTTGTGTTGGGCTCCCGCAATTATCTTCAGCCCACCAGAGCAGTTTTGGACCAATAGGGTCCTCACCGTGCCAAGAACATATAAGGATACTCATTTAGTCTCTAAGGTAACCATGGCAAACTGCAGGATAACATCCAAAAAGACATCCATTTTGTCCATATCAGCCATTTGTATTCATTATAAAGAATAAAACTTGGCCAGATGTATATTTGTGTATGCTTGGTGTGGTTGCTGGTCAAATGTATAATTCTGACACATAATCAAGGGCATATGAGGATAGACCAAGAGT
This sequence comes from Brycinus macrolepidotus, assembly GCA_037974445.1. Taxonomy (NCBI): domain Eukaryota; kingdom Metazoa; phylum Chordata; class Actinopteri; order Characiformes; family Alestidae; genus Brycinus; species Brycinus macrolepidotus. The sequence continues at coordinate 8,189 of JBBPCZ010058548.1, read as the reverse complement.
CTAACCTGAATGCAACAGTCTACTGAGATTAACCAAAGTGTCTCCCTCAAGAAAACTGATTTCATTCTCCCGGACATCCAAAACACTAATGTCCACTTTAGTCATGGTAATTTTGCTCATTTGTTAAGCAAAAGGAAACGAAACCCACCTAATTTAGTGAACCATAGACAAAGCCATCCAAGATAAGTTTCACAAAAGCTTAAGAAAGGCAGGCCTGTGAAATTTATTTTCCTCTTTCCATGGCCATTAAACATTATATGACTTTTGTCTCATGGGGTGAAAGGGTGAAAAATCTGTATTCCCTAAAAACAAATTGTTACTGTTTCCCAACAGTGCAAAGGCCACATGTATGTTGGCCATCTCCCTGACATTACCTAAGGGATGGACACAGAGAACAGTAACAGCTGATCCTATTTGTACAGATGACAATAATTTAAATGTTAAACTGTGATTTCATTTGCCTGACCTTGGGAGAACACTGAAACTGGTGAACTGGCCAAACACAACAGAAAATGGCGTGGGGGTGGGGGTGGAGGCGAGCCCACAGACTTGTGCCTGGAGTCTAGGTGGATTCTTACATACACATTACTAAGAATATATGAAAACTGAAGGAAGTGAAAGGAAACCCTCCCAGTCTTCTCAATCCCACATGAAAGCACAATCCATACCAGCTGCTTCATTGAGTATAAGTTTAATGAAATTGTCTTGCATGATAGTTTTAAGGATTTTCCTTAATGATGCAGATACTTTTCTTCCACAATATGAACATGGTCTTGGGTAGTTAGCTGCTAAGTAATACTACAAAAATGGCATGCCATTGCAGTAACATATGTAATATGTTGGTCATGAACAATGTGTTGATGAAAACCAAATCTTCCCTCTGCAGTAAGCTGCCAGTTTTACAAGCTTCACCACCACGAAGCATTGGCGCCATGAAACTGACTTGAGTTAAGCTCTGATCCAACTTTTGACTTTCCCCTAAAATATCAGCACAACAAGAGGATGTATGGCTGCTAATGCGCCATTTAAAAGACCTACATGTTCTGGATTAAGTTTGACTTAGGACATACTCTAGTTTTACTGTCTTCTTAAGTGATCTGTGATCCTTATTCAGCATCAGATCTGCAATGTCCATCTTAATAAGTCTGACAGTGACTACAGCAGATGCAGTTACAGACCTTCTGTAACAGGCCAAACTCATAGCTTCCTCATTTATAGCAGTCCTGTTCACATAGCAAAACATAGCAAGACAGAGCTTAGTCCATTCAAAGTTCTGATGTCTGTGGATTTTGATTAGCAGTGGAAATGTGTCTGCTTTGATCATGAATTCAATGTATGACTACCAAAAATTAGCAAGAGTTTTTATCTGAAATGGTACTCCAATTTCCAAGATCAGATTAAAGCCATTATTGGATTTCAAGAAATCTGATAAAGAGCTCAGTAATCAGGTTTTTCAGCACACATATAGTCTTGCTGATTTCTTCAATGTTCTGCATCTGCACATGTGCAGAAACAAGACTGGATTAAAACAGGCTTCACTTTAAACTGTAAACACTAAAATCTTATTTAAATGCTGCAACCCTGAAATGGTTACAAATGACCACATTTTGTGCAGTTTTACAGCATGCCAGCTTCACAACGGCACAGCGAGTAGTGCTGTTGCCTTACAACAAGAAGGTCCTGGGTTCATTTCCCACCAGGGAAAGCCATCCTTCCTGTGTGCAGTTCCCTGTGTCTGTGAGTATTTCTGCCAGGTACTCCTGTTTCTTCCCCTACTCCAAAGACATACATGTCAGGTGAATTGGAAATGTGTGAGTGTGTCTGTCTGTGAGTGATGGCCTGGCAACCTCTTCATCTACCTTTTGCCATATGACTCCTGGGATACTGTAGGTTTCAGCACCTATCATGACACTGGTTAAGGATAAGAGGCTCAGATAATTAATGATTTTCTCACATCTCATGTAGACTTGACGTTTTCTCAAGATCAGACAAATTATGTTAAATTTAACTTGTTAACATGAATGAATTATTGCCAGAATTTTCTGCAGTTATCAGATTATTGTAAACACACTCATCAACCACATTAGCATCCCGTTCAGATGATAGAATACTACTGGACAACGGTTACCTTAAAAGAAAAGCAATATTCTTTCTAAGCGAAACTGCAAGAAAAAAGCTCTCAAAACAAGTCAAAACAAGAAGATATATATCGTCTGAGTCATGACCTCCCTCGCTCTTAAGGTAATACCCTTAGCAGCTCCCAGTTCCCCCATACCACTGTAATGTGCACAGTCAACCCATCTATCCTTCATGCTTTATGGGCTCGAGGGTCAGCATATGGCTTCCATCTCAGTGATAGCATGGGCAAACAGCTTCAAACAAGCAGCACGGCTCAGGGCCAAAAACCACCCTGATGAGCACTGGAGGGTTCACACAGAGGAGGAGAAGAGTCAGCATAACACACAGACAAACACACACACACACAAGGGGGTATTTTGCTCCCAGTGGAGGCCTTGTCAGCCGCTGAGTCAGCAAATAATGGTTTTACCAAAAGTGGAGTAAGCAGAAGTGTGTCACACTACCTCATTATGATGTTTATGAAGAGGAACTATGAAGGAAGACAAGGAGTGGAGGAGCCTTCACAGAGAGAGAGACTCTGGGGCAAGAAAGAATACTTTTGTCAAGACAAAAGAACTACATCTAACCAACTGCAAGAGTTCACTTCATAAAACAACTGGCCATGGGTGAAAAAGCAGACTGATTATAGAAGTTAAAGCAAATATCATTTCCCACTATGTTTGTATATGGAATATGGTGTTTAGATGCAGAAATGACTGATATTTTTGGTGTATCTTATAAATATCTTTTGCTTTACATACAGCACAGTTTACCATCAACGTCTAAAAAGTTTTATGGATGTCATTCTATGATTTTTTTTCTTCTTGCTTTGTTGGTTGACAATTTTGCATGCATACACTTCACCAGTCCACATGAAACTGGATGTAGCCCCACATGGGTGACACAGAATAAGAGATTTGCATTCCTGTGTGGGTGTGTTCTTCACGTTAGTACTCCCCAAAATGGGGTAGGGCCAAGTCCTTTTTGTGCAATAGCTCGGCCAAAGATTACAAAATTTGTATGTCGAGTTGGCCCCTAGGAGGTGGATGACTCAAGCTTATTGCAATGAATCAATCCAACTGGCCTAAATTAATCTAGGTGGAGAAAATAGAGCTGTTGTACTAACCAAACTGCTAGAAGTTTCAGGTGGTAATACCAACTTCTTAAAGTTGTTGTAGTTGTTGTTATTTTTAAATGCTGTATTGAATATCTATATGTATCATAAAGGTGCATCCTAAACTTGATTTTATTTGTAGTGAAAGACTAGAGCTTTTAGCTGTTGTAGTATGTTTACATTTTGACTTGACGGAGACTTGCTACATTTGAATTTGTGCTTGTTGTTGGGACAAAGTATTAGACTAGTAGTCCCTGTCACGTCAGGGGGTGCTCAGGGTGGTGAAGAGCGAGGCACAAACGCAAGTTCCCATTGCTGGGTTTTTATTAACAAACACGAACTCAACAGAACATAACACAAAGAGGCACGAGGGCCTAAAACACAAAGCACACTTAACACAAGATGACACAAGAGGATAAGGTAGCATGAGGATAAACATGAGGGTTTGCGCAACGGTTGACCAACACTGGGACAGAAAACACAGGCACTTGTATACAAAGAGAACTAAACCTAGAACCAATCAAAACACAGACTCACTTAACTCAAATATTTAACAGCTGTAACTAATAACGTGAAGTAAAACACCATGAAAACAGAATACTTCAAAATAAAAGTCCAATAAACAAACCAGAAGAAAGTGGCCTCTAGTGGCCGCTGCCCAGGGACCTGACAGTCCCAGATGGATGTGTTTGTTCATTGTTAACTTCAGGTCAAAGAAAGTGGAGTAAAACTTTGTAGCCAACTTCAGTACTTCATCCCAAAAAACTGAAGTGTCCTTGAAGGTAAAACACCTGTGTTAAATGCATTACATTGCTGTAAAATGAAGTTCTTAACCTTGTGCTTCTATTGACAAATGTGAATATGCTCTTGAAGAAAACATTCTCTAACATTTGGGAGTAAAGTGGAAGACAGAATGAAGTAGAAGCCAAGCTGCCAAACACCAAATGAATCTAGCTGCCTTTGGTTGCAGGACATTAATATTGGGCTAGAGTAGACCACTTCATCATCTCCTCAAGTTATCCATTATCCCATAATAACAGTGAAAAACAGATGCCCCCTCTGGAGCTCCAAGTGTGTTTACCACCTCTGAAAAGCTGAAGAACCGATTCAGCTGATGCTGCATAAAAGAGAAGCAGAGTATAAAAGATCTCTGCTTGTGTCTGTGTGTGTGTGTGTGTGTGTGTGTGTGTCTGGAGAAAAAAAGAGAAATCTTTCTCATTTCTCCATTTTGGCCACAATTCCCAGGTAGTTCATTTATTATTCCCACACCTCCCTAAAATTCCACACACATAACTCTGTGCTATCAGTGTACAGAGCTGATGGATAGCCTCTGCACACAAGATCTTGTAATTAGATTTGTGCAAGGACCTAAACAGCACAGGTGGTCGGAAGGAAGGTTTTTTATTTTTGCCTTATTTTGCATTGTTTTCTAGATACATGAATTATTACACTGAATAAATGGTATTTTGGCAAGGGACGTTATCTAAAACATTATATTATACAAATATCTTAAGTAATATTTCCTTCTTTAAGATTGCTAAGCTTATTGTTAAATTGTTTAACTTACTTCTAGACATTTTGTAACTTGTTTTAAGTTATTTTGTCACTTATTTTAGTGAAATTATCTCACAGTATTATTTCCTTGCCACCTGTTCTGTATCATCGTTTCTCGTCTTGCCTTGTCCCAGTTCTGTTTCGCGTTTTTTTGTTCCATGTGCTTTCTGTTTGTGTTTTCATCCCTGTCTCCTCCCATGTCCTGTCCTCCTGTTTAGTCTTTGCTCCTGTCTGTTTGTAACCCTGCAATGTCCCAGCTGCTGGTATACCCTTTTGTATATATACCCCTGTCTTCATGTTTGTCTTTGTTTGTCCACTGTGGCCTTTGCTGTATTTGTCTGTGGTTTCCTGCCTTGTTTATTCCCATTGTTTCTCCTGCGTCTTGTCCCCTCACTCTATATTAATCCTTGTTGTGTCTCCTAGCTCATTTATTTTACTATTTAAGTTTATTATTCATTAACTATTTCTAGTTTATTTCCTCCATGTCTTGTTTCATATAAAACCTTTTCCTGCTTGTATATCCGCTCCTAACTTCCAAACCCACTGTCACAGATGGACTGGCCTGTAAAAACTGACATAGCAGGAGATTTACATTACAATTACGGCATTTAGCAAATGCTTTTATCAAAAGCAACTTCAATTCCCTAACTACAGGGGACAGTCTCCCTGGAGCAACTTGGGGTTAAGGGTCTTGCTCAGGAACCCAGTGGTGGTATGCTGAAGGTAGGATTCAAACCCATGACCCCTTGGTCCAGAGGCAAGAATCCTACCCACTAGGCCACCACTACCCCACCTATTTTGTCTCTGGAGGACTTTTGTGACCGGGCCGCAAAAAGATAAGAGCATTGGCCAGCTATCAGGCTTGGTCAGTGCCATCCTGGGGGAAATGGAGCCAGCCTCTCACCTGGGTGAACATCTCTGGGACTTGGGCCAGCAGGCGACTGAAGGGCGTGAGAAATGTGCTGGGCCGGAGGCCATGCAATGCTGCTTTGCATCCTGAAGGATGCTGCTGACATGGCACTGAACCCCCAATACCTGGACCAGTCATGGCTATTGAGTCTCTTCCCATAGTGCCCTCTTGGGTCCTGGCAGACCATATCAGGTGGGTGCCCAGATCAACAGTGTCCTCTGGGTCCTGGAGAACACCTCAGAGAGGGCATTGGGTCATACATTGCCCCCTTGTATCCTGGAGGACACCTCTGAGAGGGCATTTGGACTTACAGAGCCCCTCTGTGTCCTGGAGGACACCTCCAAGGGAGTTCTTGGACTAGCAGCCCCCTTGTGCTCCAGAGGACGTCTCCAGATGGGCACTAAGATCCTTAGCACCACCAGCTGTTTCCAGGGCCACATCGCACCTGTATGAGCAAGTAGCTGGGGAGAACCAGCTAGTCCTCAGAGGACAAGATGTCCTCGCTGTCATAATGTCAGATAACTCGGCTCTTCTGGTGGTGGAAATGGCCTAGAGGGCCAACCAGAGTCATTCCTCAAAGAGGCAAAAGGGCTTCCAGGAGGAAGAGCACCAGCAAAATAGGCCCTCCTCCTGAAACCAGCTACCCAGATGGCACAGGTTAGCAGCTTTTAGTCAACAGCACCACCACCAGCGTTGTCTGCTGTTACAGAGAGTGCTTCTTTGCAGATAACTTAGCAGCTCAGAAGAGCGATTTGTCACCGTTTCCCTCTGCAGATCAGGAAAGCATTTTGTCACCAGCTCCCCCTGCAGCTCAGGAGAGCACTTTGTCACCTACCCTGCTTATTGTCACTGGCAAGTCCTGCTACTCCGGAGAGGTCCTTGTCACCACCGGCTCCCTGTAGTTGTCTGGAGAGCTGTTCCTCAATGGCTCTCTCTGCTGACACAGAGAGTGCTTAGTCGCCGGCACCTCCTTGTGCTCCAAAGAATGTTTTGCTGCTGGCCCAAAACTGTTTTGGAGAGTACTTCATGACTGACTTCCCCTGGGGCTTCAAAGATCACTTTGATGCCAGCCTCCCCTCCTGCTATGCAGAGTTTCTTGTTATTGCTGGCTCCCCCAAGTGTTCTGGAGAGCACTTCCTTGCCAGCATCCTCTTTTCACCTGCCAAAGGCCTCAAAGTCCCTTGGTCATCCACTGATGACTTCCCAGTCTCCTGGTCACTCGTTGACGGCTTCCTAGGCTCCTGTTCACATGTTGCCTGCTTCCTTATCTCCTGAACTTTCATCATCAGCCTCTGGCTTTCAGCACCCAGCTACCTTAACCCTATCATTCAGCCTTGTTCTGCCAAATGAATGTATTTTGTGTTTACTGAGGTTGTCTTTGTCTTGTATTACATTTTGTTTAAAAATATGAAACACATGACAAATATGCAGTAAAAGATTACTTTTTAATGGCATTGTAGCTTTTACTGGAGGTGACAAATGAATTTTGTAATTTAAAATGAATTATATCCCCCAATTGCTCTTTGAAACAAGTAGAGAAGTTCTGATGAAGGGCACATTCTGAACTTTCAGTTCAAAGCAACATTTGGCGGAGTCCATGTTTTTGCTGTTGGGGGAAATCGAAACAGTGCAGAAAAAGTGTAGACTTGAACTTGTCAACAGAGAATACAGATTCAATTGTAACGATGTAACTATTTATATAATTGCATTTACTTATGTACTAACATTTATGTAGTTACCAGTGGTGATTTGTGACTATTAGAGGTAGGCCTTCAGTTTAGGTGATAAAAGTAAAAGGCAAAACCTACTTCTTTAGTAATGCTAATTTCTACTAGCACACCTATAGGATTTCTAATAGAATATCACTGCTAAACAATAGCAACTCACCTTAATACTTTTTGGCTGTTATGTTGGAAAAGAAAGGACCTTTTTTGCGCCTTCCTAGTTTGTCAGAAGAATTCTTCCCTTGGAGGCCTGTGGAAAACAGGTGGAACAGAGCTGAAGTGAAAAGAAACCAAAAGATAATTTAATATCTCCCTCACTTTATAGGCCATTACTCAGTTCTGGATTTCTGATGCTGGCTCTGAAAAGTGTTTGTTATACTATAAAGACATAGCAAGGGAATGGATCCCAGCCAGCCAGTCTGTTGAAATTTGTCAAGAAAAGACTTGACACCCAGGAGAAGAACCCGAAGAGATGCTCGAATGCATGTGTAATGGAGAGAGAGAAACTCTGAAGAGGAACGGAATTAAGAAATGTATGGAGACAGAGTGTTGGTTATATTTTCTCTGCATGTTCTCACAGTCTCACAGTTTGAAAGGAAAAGAGTATTGCAACAATCTAATTTACACACATTTTCCTTTATCTGTAATTTAACTGAGCAGCTAATACATATTGAATGTAAATTTATAAGATAAAGATAAGATAAGATAATCCTTTATTAGTCCCACAAGTGGGAAATTTGCTTTGTCACGGCAGAAAGTGGACAGAACA
>JBBPCZ010058528.1:0-10979 GCA_037974445.1 Brycinus macrolepidotus | reverse complement strand
TTTACACAGAAACAAACCAGAAAAAAACCTTCCCTACTCTACAGCTCTGTACAGGACATGTAAACCCGCAGGTCCCAAATTTTATTCATTACTAGGGTACTAGGGCTCGCTAGGAGGGGAGAGCTTGGGCATCGCTGCTTGTGGAAGTGGCCGGGCTGACAACAAATAATCTGCGGGCTGCAGAGAAAAACTTTATGTAGTAAACGAATTAAACCCAGCATCAACATTTTTCCAAGACAATTGTTTTGGCTATTTCCCGCCTTTCACAGCAGCCATCTGTTTCGGCTTTAATTAAATTTTGGCTGACTTGGTAGCTGCTATGTAGCATAATGAGTTAACAATGTAATGTTGATACTGACAAAATAGCAAAACCATGCCAGGCTGCTTGACCCTGATGCCACACTGTCTGCTGCTGACATAGTGACATTACTCATTGTGTGGTTCCGTGTGTGATTCACACAGTTTTGCTTAGCCCAAAATACAACAAACATTCACTTTCCTCTTCAAAAATTCAGATGTTTATTAATTTTGGGGGGAATTAGGAGGTAAAATGGTGGAGTGGTGGTGGCCTAGTGGGTGGGATACTTCCCTCCGGACCAATAGGTCATGGGTTCGTGTCCTACCTTCAGCACCACCACTGGGTTCCTGAGCAAGACCCTTAACCCCCCAGTTGCTCCAGGGAGACTGCCCCCTGTAGTTAGGGAATGGAAGTAGCGTCTGCTAAATGCCGTAAATGTAAATGTAAAATGACTCTGGAGGCTTTTCCACTTTGCCATGGATATTGTGTGAACATACCGTACACCAGGGGCGTTGTTTACTAAGGCTAAAAGTGGACAGTATCGGGCAACGTCTATAGCCAGAAGTAGGCATTTGCATGTAGGCAAGAAGCATGGTTGAAGCCAGCAGATGTGGTCTGGAAGCAAGCAGAAAGAACACTAAACTTTGTGTCAGCAAAATAAAAAACACAGCAGCAAATTCGATAGCATTTGAGTGCAGCCAAAAATTCAGAAACCTAGCAACATTAACTTAAAATGGAAAGTATAGGCCCTTATGGAACACCTCGTGTTTGTTGCTGATTGGACACTGGGAATGACTACTTCAGTGAAAAGGAATTACAGTGTGCCATTTCAGTCTGCTTTTATCAGCCAGTGAAATCGACAGTACTCTTATTTACTGTCTTCTGTTTTTAAAAGCCGAAATGTTTTGCCTTAACTATGGAGGCTTACAACAGAAAACTGAAGTGATCAGTTTTCAGGGAAACATCAGGTGGGTTAACTTATTAGTCAGACAGATAACCAATTCATCTTCAGTGTTATAGATTTAGCCTTATTAGGTTAAATCAGTAACTCTACATTAAGAAGTGCCGCCAGCATATTCTGCACAGTTGTGCATTAACCTTAGTGATCTCTGAAAAAAATAAATCACTGTTTTAGAAGGTCATATATGTTCATTTCATAACTAATGAACATAATGTTGTACGTACATTGCTGCTTTCCTTCTTGTGTGACTACACAGTCTGTATTGACCTTAGCCTATTCAGCATGTGCAGGTTTTTATTCTCTGACCATGAAATACATAGAAGTCTCTGAAAAATAATCCCCTTATTTTTCTCACTAATACAGTGCATATATAACATTTTTATGTTTCAGGCTCATCTTCAAATGGATTCAATTTTTTTCACACACAATAATCCAAAATGACACAATAATTAAAAGTAATGATTAATATAAACATAAAAAAAAAATCTCATTTACAAAAGTATTCAGACCCTTTGTTATGACACTAGCACTTCTGGTGCATCCTACGTCTATCAATGACCTGTGCGTAAATGAATTCATTGGACGTAATTAGAAAAGACCTGTCTATATAAGGTCTCAGAGTTGATGGTGTATATCTGAGTGAAAACCAAGCCATGAGGATGAGAAAATTGTCAGTAGACCTGTGAGACAGTATAGTGTCAAGACAAATTTCTGTGAAAGGATATGGTGAAAAGTAAAGCCCACTAATTCCCTGTTAAAAGACACATGCGGAGAGTTTGCTAAAAACACCTGAATTACTCTTGGACCATGAGAAGCAAAACCTTTGTTGGGATAAAATGAAGACTGAACTGACCACAATTCCCAAGAGCATGTGTGGAGGAAACCTGGCATGGAGCATCACCTCATTAATACCATCCCTACAGTTAAAAATGGTGGTAGCAGCATCATGCTGTGGGGATGTTTTTCTTCTACAGAGACTGGAAAACTATTCAGGATAGAGTGAAAGATTAAAAAAATACAAAAATGTAGGGTACAGAGTGCTCAGGATCTCAGGTTTACATTTCAAGAAGACGACAATCCAAAGCATCTGGAAAAACACAGTCCTGAAAGTCCCAGAGTGGTCCAGAATCCAGACCCTAATCCAAACGAGCATCTCTCAACATACCTAACAATGGCTGTGCACCGATGCTCCTTATCCAACCTGGTTGAGGTTGAACGATTCTGCCAAAAAGGGTGGAAGAAACTTCCAAAAGAAAGGTGTACCAAGCTTGTAGGATCATTCCCAAGAAGACTGACAAGAGGGTACACTGGTTAAAACATTTGCAAATGGTTCACAGCCAGATTACACAAACCTGCAAAAGATGCACAGGCTAACTGTTATTGTTTTAGACTGTTAAACAGTATTTTCTTTTATTTACTGACATTTACCTCAGCTTGAGAATGATGTTGCAGTTTATTCAACCTCTAAGGAAAGTTTCCCCAAATGATGAACATTATCTTAAATCTAAAAACACAAAGCAATAACGGTACACCAATCTGACCTCAACTTCCATGGCAAAATCATAGAGTATGATACACATATAGAGATACACATATGTTGCCCACATTCTTAGAACAATGATGAAATATTCAACATATGTCTAAAGCAGTAAAAAGTGTTTAAAGTTTTGTTAAAATTCTTTTGATATTTAGCTTGTGGAATTAATAATAGTGTCACTGAACACACACTGAACTGTATTACTAAAGTTAAGAGAATGTTGTGTTTCTCTAGATCACAGTAAATATTCACACAGTTCATAGAATACAAAAAAAACGGATGACAAGAAAGTATGTGTGCCTTTTCTATTGAAAGAGTAAAAAGAAGCTGTGTGAAAGCCGTTTTATGCTATTATGGCCTTTTTATGTCGCTTGAAGGACTTTGAAGAAGGCACCATAACTTACTGGATTTTACTCTTTTCTATTAACGATGTAAACACATATTAGGCATTATGTATCTATGAATGTGTTCTGTTTACCTGACACCTTAGTAAGTACTTTGTCATCGCATACGTCCATCACAGACATACATCTCCTAACCCTGGCGCTGGAGGCGCATGCTCTGCACATTTAAGTACTTTGCACTGAAGTAAACAGTTAACACACTCAGTTATAACTTTAAAATGTAATACATATATTACACTGAAACTCTCAGCATGAATACAAAGTACAAAAGATGGAACAGTGTAAGGTCATACAGTGTAAGCATTAGGATAAGAGGATCTTTTATCATTTTATTCTACATCATTTTTTTAAAAGCATATAAAACTACAGTGTGAAAAGCCTGGTAAAGGCTGAGACTGAGTTCACCAGTGACTCAAGGACAAGAAGAACAAGAGGTAGTAGTTTAGACAGCTTATATACCATTTGTACAGCACCACCCTTCACATAATTATGCTCTAATCACTCTTCAACAAACCTCATTTTTAATGTTTCTACTTTTTAGTTAATAGTCTCTGATTGAGATGATTCTACTCCAAGGACCTCTGTTAAGCTGTGTTCCAGTTTAAAGCAGCACCTACAGGTGTGTATTAGTTACCAGCATATGAGTTTGTGATATTTAAAAGGTTACACACTGAGCTGCAAGCTTATACCCTCCACCTACCCTGGCAGTTAAAAATGGCATTTTGTAGGTGTCCATTTTCAGATTGCAGCCCATCTGTAGCTGCACTATTTATTAACTCTGCCTCATTCAAAAGTGGCCAGTTCGTGATAACAGGACCAAATACTACCATGCCATTTTCACTGCTATGCTAAGAATGCTACGCATATGTATATGCAAATTTACCCTGTGCACCTCTATATTAGGTATATGCAATAAAATGACATCAAAGGATGTGTGTGTACTTGTATGCACCTTATTGTTGAGGATGATGGGGGAGAATAAGTATATCACAGATTCCATGAAAACTCACACATTTTCAGACAGAGCAGAGTATGTATGGAGTTAATTAATTAATTAGTTAGGGTTGGGGTTTTAACTAGGCTTAGGTTATGGGAAGATCCATTGAAAGGTCAGAAAAGGTATAGTGTTAATATAAGTAGTTATTATGAACTGATTCGGATTCTTTTTAGTTTTCTTAAAGACCCAGAAGGTCAAATTTGCTGTCAAGTCAAGTCAGGTAAGTTCATAGTCATTTCAACCATATGCAAAGTACACTGTGAAGTGAAACAATGTTCCTCCATGAGCATGGTGCAGAACAATAGACAGAACTACACAGAGTGGAAAAAAAAACCTCAAGACTTTGAAAACACAAGAGCATGTGTGCATGTGTGTGTGTGTTTTGCAGAGAGAGAGTTTAGGTGTGTTCGGGAAGTTCTGATTCAGTTCCGGTTAGGTGTCTGATGGCCTGGGGGAAGAAACTAATTCCCATCCTGGCAGTGAAAGCTTGTATGCTATGGACCTTTTTGCCAGAAAAAAGGAGGGAGAAAAGAATGTGGGAGAGGTTGGTGCTGGTGCTGGTGCTGTTGTGAACATAGCCAGTGGTGTACATGTGCATAACAGAGGGGAGACTGTCCTCCTTACTCGCTGTAGGGCCTTGCAGTCTGAGGTATTGCAATTCCCCTACCAGGCCATGAAGCAGCTGCTCAGAATGCTCTCTATTCTTACTCTGCAGAATGTGGTGAGGATGGGGGATGGGCTGTCCTCTGTCTCCAGAGGAAGCAGAGATGCTGCTTGATTTTCTTTGCCATGGAACTGGTGTTGAGGTTGTACCTCCTATCTGTATGCTGCTTTGCCATTCCCACTGACCAGTCCCACCAGTGCCATCACAATGCCCACACAGTGCCAGTGTCATCAAAAAACTTGATGATGTGGTTCAAGGTATGCATTGTCCCTGGGGGGAGCCCCTGTGCTCAGTGTCTCCCAGTCAGGAAGTACAGGATCCAGTTGCAGGGAGAGGTATTTAGGCCTACCAGCTTCTGATTTACTATCAGAAGCTGAGGAATGATGGTGTTGAACTGAAGTCTATATGAATGGCATTCCCACATAAGTCTTTTGGGCTAGATGAGTGAAGGCCAGGTAAAGGGTGGTAGTGATAGCATCATCCATTAAACAATTGGGATGAAACACAAACAACAGGGGGTTCAGTAAAGTGGGCAGCTGGATCTTTATTTGTCTCGAGTCTCTCAAACCACTTCATGATGATGGATGTACGTATGACAGGATGGTAGTCATTGAGGCAGGACACTGAAGACTTTTTGGGCACAAGGATGAGGGTGGAGGTTTTAAAGAATATTGGAATGACAGTTGTGCCTAAGGAGTTATTGAAGATTCCTGTGAGAACATTTGCCAGTTGGTCAGCATGGTCAGGTATGATGTCTGGTCCTGTGGCTTTTCATCGGTTGACTCCTCTTCACATCAACGGTAGTCAGGCAGAGCACAGACCACTCAATGCCCACAACTGCTCATTTATTCCCATGTGTTTCAGCTGTGTTTGATTTATCAGTATGTATTTATACCCCTGCCTATGTAGGTGTTGCTTGCCGGTCATCTGTAACCCAATCCCTGTCTCTGGATAATCATACCATTCTTTCTCGCATATTCTTCGCTAGTCTGTTTAGACAAAGTCTGAGTGTGTGTTTGCATTTGCATCCCCTCTTGTCCTCCTATGCATCCAACGTTACAAAGGCAACAGAAACAGTAACGGACTTCCACTGCCAAAATCCTCCTCCCATGCTCATTACATTTTCACTGAACCCCCAGGACCCCCAGGACCCCCAGAAAAGATTGAGAACATATGAGGCAAGGGAGACTATGCCTATACTGTGGAGGCTCCAGACACTTCATCAATGGCTGTCCTCAGTGTCCAGGAAACTCCACAGCCTGCCCCTGAATGGGCGGTAGAGGATGTTTAGTGTTCACCCCTAAACTAGACAATGCCTGTCCCCAGTGTTTGGCTAACATCAAGGTTGAAAGAAGCAGTTACCCCATTTCTATTGTTATTGACTTGAGGACTGCAGGCAATTTCCAGGTTAATTCCCGGCCAAATTATCTTCACATACCACAAATTCCTGGGTCCACACCTTTCAGCTGTTTCAACTCATGATAGTATTTTGTTTTTTTGTTATTTTTGGTTGCACTATTGTTATTGTCTTTTTTTTTTATTCTCACTTGCCTTATCTTTATACTTCTTGTTGCACTGAGCATTTTCATGACAAAAGAATTTCCCTCGGGATAAATAAAGTTCTTTCTTATTCTTATTTTTACCACACTTGCCACGTCCAGTGGTAATCATACGCTGTCTCCATCCTCTATTTTCTCCCAAGCTCTGCCCCATACAAGAACCCAGTGAAATCAGCCTCCCAAGCAAATCCAAGCACTCAGATGATCAGCAAGGAAAGGGCAGTTTCTCTCCCTCTACACAGCCTTTTCAGCTGCTCCAGGGTGCCGCCTTTTCAGCTGCTCCAGGGTGCCACCCCCCACCAGGGGGCAGCTCTACTCTTTGTCCATCCCTTGTGGGGAAAAAAGAAGGGGGGCCTATTACTGCACCAATTACTGGGGGTTCAAATAGATCACAGTTAAGAACTTTTGTTCACTGACTCTCAGGAACAATGCATTCAAATGACTCCAGCAGGTAATGGTGTTCACGAAACTGGACTGCCACAGTGCATACCACTTGGTTCACATAAAGGAGGAGGATAAATGGAAGACCACCTTTGTCATGTCCATTAGCCATTACGAGTACTGCTTCATGCTGTTTGGCCTGGTCAACACCCGTCTGTTGGACCCCAGAAGCCCACCACACTTTTTAGGAATTAAAAGAATGATTCATCAGGGTACCAGTTTTGCCTCACCGTGATCACTAATTTGTGATTGAAGCTGGAAGTAGGGGGAGCTGTTCTTTCCCAGCAGGACTCCCATGCTAATTTGAGACAACGCGCATACTTGCACCAGCAGAACAAAATAATGATGTAGGCAGTTGAGAATTACTTGAGTTGAAACTGGCATTCGTGGGAGCCAAACATTCATTTGTGATATGGACAGACCACAAGAATTTGGTATACATCTGATCCGTCTGGAACATCTCAATCCTAGGCAGACCTGGTGGGTGCTCTTCTTTGGGAGGTATGATTTCACTTGTTCTACCATCATGGAACAAGAATGTCAAGCTGGAAACTCTTTCCCATTTTTACAAGCCCTGCAAGCTCTCTATATTAACTGAATACATCATTCCCAAACTTTGCGTCCTGGCTGCAGAGAGATGTGGAGTTATTTGGGGCATCTTTCTGCTCAGAACAAAGAACACCACATAGCACTGCAGGGGCTCCTGCATGTCATACAATGGTCCCATGTCTCAATGCACTTTGCCATTGGGCTGCCCTTGGGCCACACAGTCAAACTTACCCTGGACCACTTCTCCAAGTCATGAGACCTAATAATACTGACCAAACTCTCTTTGGCTCTGAAAACCGCTGACCTTCTTTTCCACCATGTGGTTCGCCTGCAAGTTTTCCTACAGTGTGGTTTCTGACAAGGATCCCCAGTTCACCTCAAGTTTCTGGAAGGCCTTCTGTCATTTGGTAGGCGCCACCATTAGTCTGTCCTCTGGTTTCCATCGACAGTCTAATGGCCAGATGGACTAGGTCACAACACTTTACAGCATTCCTCTTCCGATATGTCTCCTTTGAAATGTGCTAAATGATTTAAATTAACACTTCCAGGACCAGGAGACCAGAAGACGCAGAGGTGCCCTCAGTGGAGTCGCATATGAAATGCTGCCATTTGCCATGGAGCAGAGCCAGAAGAGTCCTACTGAAAGTCCTTGAGCAGCAACAGCTCATAGCCAACGGACACAGGTGACTCTGGCATATGTTCTTAATAGAGCAGTGGGTTTGACTCTCAATGAAAGACCTCCAACTCCTAAATAGTAACTCCTGGTGGGCTCTCTTAGCTCCCTTGCATCCTCAGAGACAATCCCACATTCCATGTTTCCAGGTTATGGCCCGTCCTAACCAAAACATTGGATTAATTGGTGGGCAGAGTGTCTATGCTGGTAGGTACATTCTGGACTCTTGTTGGACAGGACAAGGGGTGCAATGTAGACTGGGAGGGCTAAGGGCCAGAGGAGTGGTGCTAAGTTGCTACTTAGGATGAGTTGAACTGGATCCTCATTTGGGACTATGTTCTTCAGTTAGATCAATTATCTGGGATGGAGCAGTCAGATATGTATGATTGTGATAGTTGTGAAATTCAGAGATGATGCTATAGAAACCATTGTATATGGGAAGAAAATGGGAAGAAAACAAAACACTAAACTTTTGGGCAAACTACCTTACTGGGTAGCCTACTAGTGATAATTTGTTATTTATTAATTGAAGGGTAACTAGCCAAATTTGAACAGTTTACAATTAAGTCAATTATATATGCCAAAACAGAAGAATAGACTGCTGTGACCTTTGAAGATGCTTGGCACTGGGTTGATGTCACTTCCACCTGTGGGAATAACACCAGAGCTGTGCACTGCGTCCCTGACCAGTATACAGTTTCTAATGTCAAATACATGTGTGAATACTCTTCAACTATCCCTCCTCAATTCCTACTGGCTTTTTAAATTGGATTTTGGGATTCAAAACTTCCAAGGATTTGGACACACCTAAAACCTGATCTGTAGGTTAAGAAGGTCAGTCGTGCAATATTTTATTATTGTATAGCCCTGTAATTTCTTTAAGGGTAATGTATAGTTCGCTAGCTGCCCCCCTTAGTTTTCAGGCCACTGTTCCATGTGCTCCTGCATACCTGAACTGCCACATGCGTTGGTTTTCCTTCTGCTGTCCTCCTGTAGTTCACCATCTTCAATTGCAAATCCACTGTTCCTTGATCCAAACCTACAAAAAGAAAATGAGTCAAACTAGAAAAGACTGACTTGATGAAAAGAAGCTAGAAAAGAATGAAAGTTTCCCTCTGTTTAATTGTTTGAACTAGATATGTTTCTTATCAGTAGTTAACATTTTTTAAAAGCCTGGATCTACAACTGTCCTTTTAAGTCAAAGGGAAGATCATTTGTTAATATTGTCCCACATAAAAGTTAATTGCTTCATATTCTATTTGTGAGCATAGTATTTCAAAATAAAGGATAGGGAATATCTTTTTGACAGTTTCATTTAAAATTGTGTTGTGTTTGCACAGTTTAATAAAATTGACTGTCTTCATTCATTACGCGTGTGGTAACAAGTATAGTTTATCCAACACACAACTAGGACATGAGGACTTGTTCCATATCTTTGTGCATTCATTCAGATCCTTCTGCAGAACATTGATGAAGCAGAATTTAAGGAGACTCTGATATTCATCGCAGCCATTCAAATGTCCTGCATCCCTAATGTCTAGAACGACTCAAGTGAAGAATGTGGATAACACTTTACTCTGATGGTCTGATTGTAGATGCTTATTTAACTTTAAATTGCATTCACCCAAAAATGTAACTGATTGGCTTTAAATTTTTCCTAACCCTAAACCTCTAACCCTAACCTCAGTCAAAACCTGCTGTTGGTATTCAAAACTGAAACTCAGCTGATTTGCTCTCAGGATCATCAAAGCAACATGTAGCACATTGTATAATGCTGCATCATGAAAGTTCATCATGTGCCTACTAATAATGCCAGATGTAAATTGCGTAATATTGTTTGCCTTCATATAAAAAATGTGGTGTAGAGTAAAAATCATTTCAGCCTTTTTAATAGAGCTCACTACTTCACAGGCATGACTTACAACGACTAAAAGTAGAAATATAAACCTGCCGTCCCAGCTATAACACCTTATAATTTGAACCTGATTTGGGCTGTCCATAGACAATTTTAAATTCTGAGTTCAGAATTAGAATGCAAAATTACTTGCCTTCTTTTTCTGAAAAGGATCACCAGGACTGTACTAATTACTCACTGATCGACCATAGATATGAGTAGATATATGGTGTGGGAAATTTCAGAATAATGTCATGTGAGCTATCATTGATCCTATGTGATCACACTACTACAGGTATGATTATATTAGGTTATGGCCCGAAAGCAGAGGGAAGTTTTTTGAAGGTTATAAAATTGCAGTGCCTTCATTATTATCCAAAACAATCAAAACTAATGTGTGTAAAATGTTGATATTTCTCATATGTTTTATACAGCTAAAACAGGTTGGGGTCAAACTGACCCCAAATTCAACCCAAAGAACACCAATGTGTACAAAATGTGTACAGGACATTGAAAACACATGTTAATTCTATGTTAACCCAACTGTCCCCATTAAATTAGGAAAAGTCATTTAATATGAAGTAAAAATGATGTCAATTTTTTATTTAGAGACGTTAAACATTGAGTTCAAACTGACCCCAAACATATAAGGAGGGTTAAGCAAATGAACACATAAGTCATTCTTGGAAGGATCTAGAAAAACCATAATTGCACCCTGATTATGACAGGCCAGACTCTTTTAGTTCGTCATATGCATCGACATGTCAGCTCCTCTGAGTTCCTCCTAGAATTATCCTTGTGACCTCATCACATCCTCACAATGTGATGAAAAAATTTGTTTTTGTTGAAGTACACATTGCTACATTGTTCTGTACTCAAACAGATACCTTGGCATACACAGCTTGGACATTATAACCTTTCAGCAGTGTTTGCAAACTCATATTAATGTCATGCAAAGTTTGCAGCATATGTAAAATAACAACCATCATATGAATGTTCTTG
>JBBPCZ010058508.1:0-12515 GCA_037974445.1 Brycinus macrolepidotus | reverse complement strand
TATATATACACTGCCTGTCCAAAAAAAAAGTCACACACTCTAATATTTCGTTGAACCGCCTTTAGCTTTGATTACGCCACGCATTCGCTGTGACATTGTTTCGATAAGCTTCTCCAATGTCACAACATTTATTTCCATCCAGAGTTGCATTAATTTGTTGTCAAGATCTTGTAGTGAAGATGGGAGAGTCGGACCGCTGCGCAAAGTCTTCTTCAGCACATCCCAAAGATTCTCAATGGGGTTTCGGTCTGGACGCTGTGGTGGCCAAACCATGTGTGAAAATGACGCCCCATGCTCCCTGAAATACTCTTTCACAATCCTGGCATTGTCATCTTTGAATATGCCCGTGCCATCAGGGAAGACAAAAACCACTGATGGAATAACCTGGTCATTCAGTATATTCAGGTGGTCAGCTGATTCTTTGGGCACTTAACGTTGCTGAACCGAGACCTGACCAAGTGCAGCAACCCCAGATCATAGCACTGCCCCTACAGGCTTGTACAGTAGGCACTAGGCATGATGGGTCCATCACTTCATCCGCAACTCTGTGCCCATCACTCTGGAACAGGGTAAATCTGGACTCATCAGACCACATGACCTTCTTCCATCGCTCCAGAGTCCAATTTTTATGCTCCCTAGCAAATTGAAGACTTTTTTTTCAATTAGCCTCACTAATAAGTGGTTTTCTTAAGGCTACACAGCTGGTAAGTCCCAAACCCTTGAGTTCCCTTCGCACCGTGCTTGAGGAAATGCTCTTACTTTCACTATTAAACATAGCCGTGAGTTCTACTGTTGTTTTTTTACGATTTGTTTTCACCAAACGTTTAAGTTTTCGGCGATCACGATCATCCAGGATTTTTTTCTGACCAGACTTCTTCCTCAAAGTGGTTCCCCACTACCCTTCCAGTTTTTAATAATGCGTTGGACAGTTCTTAACCCAATTTTAGTAGTTTCAGCAGTCTCACTAGATAATTTGACCCTTCTGAAACAGATTAACATCTTTTCCACGACCGCAGGATGTGTCTTCCGACGTGGTTGTTTAAGAAATGAGAAGCTAGTCACTGCATCAGTGGGTTAAATAACTTGTTGCCATCTGAAACATAATCATCCATGCAGTAATTATCCAATGGGAGGCTCTTACCTATTTGCTTAGTTAAATCCAGGTGGTGACTTTTTTTTCTGACGGGCAGTGTATATATATATATATATACATAATATCATAGCTTAACAAATACAAAAGAATATATATTATATATGCTATGATATTATGTGACTGTCCTATTAAGTCATGCTGGCTCAGGTCAGCAGCTTGAAGAAACCTTTCCAAAAGAAGGCCTCGATGCCTCAGTGGTCTCAGCTCTTTCCTTGCAGGAGATCATGTATTGTGGACCGCGGCCTCTGCAGCGTCTAGAGTTTCGGTCTGTTGAATTTTTAACCGCCATACTCAGATTGCCATTCTTTTGTTTCCTAAAGGATAGAATATAACAAGCTGCTGATGGTAGCTGATAGGTGGGCATCCCTGATAGCTTGTCAGTACGCTGGGCTTTGTGATGGCTTTGCAAGCTGAATAGATTGTTTATCTCGCTGGTGCTGCATCTAAAATGTACAGTACATTCCTTTTTTATCTTTCCCATCAGTTCCTGAGTGGCGGTGCTGGCAGACTTGCCCTCAGGCACCTGCGGCCTTTTATATGCTTATATGGGTGTGAATATTATAGAGCACCTTGTTGTTTATTACCAAAATACGTGTGAATATGTCTTAGTTATTTACTTCTTCCTGAACAGGGTGATACAGCAGTCCTACACTTAAAGTCCTACTGGAGTTGGACTGGCGTTTTCAGACAGATCCATACTGAACGAGGGCCACGTGGTTGTTATCATTGCTGTGGTTAAAGATAAATAAAGCTTTTTTGGAAAAGTTTTGACTGCGATGACGACAGCGCTGTATCAGCGCTGACCAGAGTTTCCTTCCGGACATCAGTCAGCTAAAAGCTGTGTGTTCTTAAACACAGAAGGCATGAGAGTGAAAACAGTCTAAAGGAATTCAGGGAAAGAGTGATGGCAGCAAGGAAGACATTTGCAACCACACAAACTTATCTTCTGAGCCTGATGCTCCAGTGCTGTCTGACCATGACAGTTTACAACACATTTTTTCTAATGTCAAGTTTAACACCAGCCCTTTGTGTGTGTGTGTGTGTGTGTGTGTGTGCGCGCACATGTGTGTATTTGTTTGTGCATGTATTTGGCTCATTTTGAGGACCAAATGTCCTCTGTAAAAATTTTGCACTCCAGTAGGAAATGTGCTGTTTTCACCACACATTTAACTTAAAAAAATCTAAAAGAGGCTTTTTGTTGATGAGGTAGGGTCAGGTTTAGGTGCAGTATTACTTAGATACAATATTGTACGGGTTAATAGAATGTCCTCGCAAATATAATAACGCCGACGTATGTGTGTGTGTGTGTGTGTGTTTGTGTGTGTGTGCTTGGCTGAGAACAGGTGGAGGAGGGAAGCCCAGCAGCGTCAGTGCAGCTCCAGGTGGGTGATGAGATTGTCAGTATTAACACAGTTCCCCTGAGTGGCTACAGACAGGAGGCCATCTGCCTGGTGAAGAGCTCCTACAGGACACTGGCGCTGGGGGTGAAACGGTAAGCTGCGCGCACACGGGGAGGCAGGGTCTTTTACACGTCTATGGAGTTTAGGTTTGTATCATCTCTGACATTGCTGATGATGAAGTCTGGGAAGGTTCAAACTTCACACGGTTTACCCCTTTAACCCGAATGTAGTCAGTCAACTGACATGGTTTAATGTCTAAAGTGTGCTTTTTTAGTTTTGCACTGGAGCTAATGAAGGCTAATGAAGCTTACAAGCACTAAAGGCTTACACTCCAACAGTTATTTTTCATGGACTGCATGGTACGGACAAATTTGCGATTTTACTGCTACACATTGCAATTGGAATTGCCTTCAATATTAAAGGGCACATATCATATTTCAAAGAGGCTTGTATTTACATTCACTCCCCTTCCACACACTCCGTATCAGAGAGTGACCTGCAAAACAGCCCGTTTTCAAATCATGGTTTTTGTAATGTCACACGTTTACATAATAGCTTCTTATTGAATAACAGTTTAGCCCCGCCCATTCTTTCTGAAGTTCCAAGGAGTGTTTCAGGCCTGTGTTGCCTTTTGAATGAGCTGCAATACAGAGCAACTAATCAGAAAGACAGCATTTACATATATCAGTCCTAAAGATGCGTTAACAAAAATAGCCTGTTTTATTCAAAGGGGTAAACAAAGGTTTGAAAATGGTCATGTAAGAATGAACTATGACGAATTATGAAATATGTTTTTGGTAATAGTTTTGGGGAAAAAATAAAATCCAAGAAAAATGTAGAATACGGGCCTTATAAAAACACCTTAGTGAACCTTTAATGGTCAAAGATTGGCCAAAATAATTTGACCCTTGTTAGATTACATGAAGACCCTGATTCATCATAAAACCCAGTAACTCACCTGGAACTGTGATTGGTCACCTCTTTCAGAAACACTGTGGTAAGAGGCTCATTTGCATATTGGTTCTGTGATAGTTGCGATAACAGTTCATAGATGATATATTGTGCAGCCCTAGTGCATGCCTGAATTTGCCTCAAAACCTTGTTGAGCTTAGTGTTCTTAGTTAAACTGACTTACTTATGTGGTTTCTGACCTAAAAATAGATAAAAGTATGTTGCGTTGCTGAAACACAGGCCGTCCTAAGCCTGAATTATATCCAATTATTGGATAGCAGTCTGCCAACAAACACTAGAAGTCAACAGTCATCCAAAACTTTAGTGTAAATATGCCCCCAACTTCTCTCAACTTGCTTAAACCACATCCATCTCTTTATTAATGTGGCACAAACTCGTCACCGTGGTTCAGGGCACAGCCAGGCTTACTCTAAGTTGTTAAAATGAACAGAACTTCACTGTGTTGCTGAATGCTGTGGACAGCCACTTTACACGACGGTCTGTTTTCACAAAGCTCCTCAGGAGCAGAAGTGTTGATGTAGAATCAGTTTTTGTGACAACCATCATAAATATGAAGAAGTTTGATCCAAGGTCTCAAATCACTTCCTATATAGTTTTGTCCATTTTTAAAGCTTTTCCTTTAACGATGCTATGCAGTTTTTAAGAGGTGCCGTGCAGTTTGCATGATGCCTGTGACGGTTGGGTTTAAGTTCCCCTGGCTTTGGGCGAACTGTAAGAAAGTGTATGTTTTGAACATGGCAGCTTTAGATGCAAGCCTCGTAAACACACTACTTTGTTTCTGGTCTTGCAATTGAGATTCTTCTGCGTCTGAAAATGTGCATAGCTATTACCCTGAGATTGCTTTGCCGCGCCACAAACTAGGCTGAGGTCTAAAAAGGAGACCGCTTTGGTTAGAGCAGATCATTACTGGGCCGCAGTGGACCGGTCTGTTTAGCGTTTGTGCTGTGTAGTGAAAAGCCTGTGTTTAAATAGTATGTGTGAACTCCGTTATATACTTATATATGGCCCTTTGAAGGGGGGTCATAACTGCATGTTTAAAATTACATTTATTTGGGGACGACTAAGCTAACATCTGATGTTGAGACTTGTTGGATGTTACAGTGAGGACATTACCTTAACCTTTTAGAGCCGCAGTTGAGACAGGATAACTAACAGGCAATTTCCAAACAGATAAACAATGTCCCAGGTGTCAGGTAGCACATGTACCAGCTTTCTGCAAGGCTTTTAGATATAAATATTGTCTGGTTCCTGTCACCACCACTGTGAGCCATTCTGCCCCGTAAGTTTCTCTACCAAACCAGTCTTTCTATTTTTTTTTATAATATTTGTTGTGAATGAGTGTGAATGAAAGGTCCTAACACTCTTAGAATGAATCAGATGTATTTTTCTGTGTTGTGTCATTTGCAATATATTTATATATCTTTGCAAATTGGCAGTTTCTTCTAGTAAATAAAACATAGTCCAGTTCAGTGGTGTAGTTTTTATATCAGAAATACATTGTAGTTTGACAGTGTTCTGTAAAGTGTCCAACCTAGTAACACTAGGGACTGTTATGAGAGAATGTGGTTATGGCAGGAACATGTATGTGTAGTTTAACCCTATCTTACCTGATGAGTCATTAAAATCTGCCCCCAGAGTAGGTGGTGTGCTTTGGTCATAGTAAAATGGATCAGCAAGTGGATTCAGAGTTTTCAGTGTGCTGCTATATTTTCTGTATAAAAAGAGCTCCATGCTGCCTTTATTGTTGGATGTGCTGTGATCATTCGTGCGCACACATTCAGAAGAACTTCACATCGCTGCTGAAACACTCACTGATTTGTTTGAGAAGGTCAATAAAGTAAATTATATTCTTGTTCATATATTCTTTAAAGTGGTAATATTTTTTGGCACTGTGAAATCAGGGTTAAAGCTGATATCTAGATGACAGTTATATATATTATTCTTTTCAGTTCAGACATCTACTACAGCACAGTCCCCTTGACCGCTGTGCCCTTGCTGATCTGTCTGTCGCAGACTGCTGTCCGTTTGCCAGAGACAACAAAAAGACCATTGTGCTTTCCTTGTCTCCTCTCTGTTATTTCCGAATGGACAGTGTCTTTTGACAGGGCCTCTGTCTTTGCCTTGGAAAATGTTTTTTATTTGGCTTTCTCAGACATAAGGAAGACAGAAGAGTTTCCAATCAGGATTTATGCTGGAGCGACTGCACCAAGAGGATTAACCCTTTAAACTGCAGGCTTATTATTCAGCTATTTACCTTTAGACGTATTACGTGAGCCCAGTTTATACAGCACTACTTGACTTGACTACTGTGCAGAAGTCTTGAGTATATTTTGCTTTGAATCACCTTGTTGGTGCAGAAATACTGTTTTATGCCTGTCACATCGTTGGCGTATTGATTTGATTAAATTAAATAGCAAATGTTTTACTGTGACAAAGTTCCTGAAGATAAAGATAAAAGTGCCTAGATAAAGGTGTTCCAACCACCACCAGTATACTGATCACTGGCCTGAACATCTGGAATCATCTACATCTGTTTTATCACTGGTTAAGGCCTTAAGACGGCTTTGTTATGCTTGAACGCCATCTGCTCTTTACATGGTATGAACATTTCATGATGACTGGAGCAACAGAACTCACCCAAAACGACTGAATAAAATCTCATATTGATTTACACTCTTGGAAAGTTTCCATTTTGGAGGAATAAGGTCTTGATATGAAAGTGTGGATTTATGAGTTACAAAGAAATGTAAAGCCTCAGAAAGCATTTGCTCCAGGACTGTCCTCCACTTCTTTTCTGTAAGCATTCGAAGCTGCCAGCCCTGATTTTACGCTGCGTGAAAGGTCTAGTTGAAGCTCTAGCTAGAGGATGGCACCATTATTTAGCAAAGTGGAACAAAAAGGGCCTCATTATTGCGTTCGAGTGCACGCCGTCACACAAAAGAGGCTTGAGGGGCTGCCATTGTCCGACAGCACCATGGCCTCGTCCCGCCAGCCTTTGTCTGGACTGCAGCTTCAGGGCCTTGAAGCCGGCGTCTGAAAGCTGGAGACAGCTGGTGGGCCGCTCTCACCAGCGTCTTTGTTACACCGGGGCTATCGGGACAACCCCAGCGCTCGGGATGGGATGGTTACTGTTTTTCCTTGGATAAGCCCCTGCAGATGAATTGTAGGTACTTCCCTTGCATTTAACTCGTATTCAACAAAATGTCTTTTAAATTCTCAGTGACCTTCCCCAATTAGTCTTAACATCAACCCAAAACCTAAAAGTAAATAGACTCCATCTGTCACACATCCACACAGTAATCTGTGCAATAACGTGATGCTACTTTCTTGTGCAGTTTCTCATTGGACTTAAATCATTATACGCATTATTATCTTACTGTTATGTGCAATAGTCTTACCATATATCACTAGTGAAAAATCAATATTATTATATGTCAGTATTATTATATACTATTGATCTCTATTACGTGGAGTAACATACTCCTCACCACCATTTGTGTTACTAGTAATTCACTGTAAGTTATTTATCTATAGTATTAATACTCCAGCATTTGTGTGTATAGCATAGTGTATTCTGTAGAGTATTTTATGCAGAGTTTTTGAATGGAATTATTTAGACTTATATAAATTTATATTTATATTTATATTTATTTCATTTTTCTCTGGGATCAAAAATGTTTTCTGGTTCTGATTTTGATAAACCTAAACCCTGGTCCTCATCCTAACCTTGCTACTAATCCTAATCCTAATGTTGATGAACTCTCCAAAGAGTTAATTTTTTATCACAGGCTGATGCTGAAAGACTAACACGTGGATGCAATATTGTAATGCTGTTCTTCTGTTTACCTGCCAGATCCTTCAAGAAGTATGACATTTGAACGACTTCCTGTCTGTGGACTCATATGGTCAGTTTCCCAGACAGATATTAAACGTAGTCTTGGACAATCCGTTCGTTTTCAATAGAAAATCTCTATTCACAGCTCTACATAATCCAGGACTAGGCTTAATCGCTGTCTGGGAAACTGACCCATAAAGTACAGCAGCAACACTCAGATCAGTGCTGCATGTAATTTCATATTTATTTACATATCACTGACATGATTTCAATTCTTTTTTTTGTTTTTGTTTTTTTTAGCAATATTTAGCAGTATCACATAACCAAATTCATTTTGGTGAATGATGAAATGTGAGGAAAGTATATTATCATCTCATCCCTACCTGAGTGTCTCTGTGGAGGGTCAAATGGGGTCTTAATGAGGGTTTTCAGGTGGCCTTTGGACTGAGATAAGGAGCAGATGTGTTTGTGCTGTGTACATCTGGAGCCTGCCTGTGTAGCACTATCTGATTGTTCAGGATTGACGTGGCCTGTTGTTTTGTCTGTTGATTCAATGCAGTCAGTCTGTCTGACTGTCAGTAAGAATACACAGCGTGATAGTACTGGTAACCTAACGGCAAAGCCTCTAATGTACAAATCATGGGCTTAAAATGTGCATAGACCCTCTGTAGACCCTTCCTGGCTGAATGAGTTGGGCCATCTAGTGGTAAGATGGTGATGTAGTTCTCATGCTCTGAGAAGAAAGTGACTTCTATGTTTTTATAGATTAGTAGTAGGGCTACACAATATATAGTCTGCTAATCATTATGGCAGTATCACAGAAGGCTGCAATATGCAAATGAGCCTCTAACCAATCACTGTGTTTCTGACATGGTGACCAATCACAGCTCCAGGTTACTTGATTTGATGAATCAAGGTCTTCATGTAATCCAATAAAAGTCTAATTATTTTGGCCAACCTTTAACCATTAAAGACACCAACTGGCCAAGGTGTTTTTAAAAGGCCCGTATTCTGCGTTTTTCCTTGATATAATTTTTTCCATGATGTTTGTGTGGGTTTGTGTATTAAAAATATCAATTGTAATCTGTCATGACCATTTTCCAAGCTCTGTTTATCTATTTTTGGATCTCTCATGGTGTTTGTCACCGTTATTGTTTTCTGTATTTTGGTCAACAAAGAGCAACAGCTCGTTTGTATGGCAAGATTTTTGCAACAGTGCAAAAATCGAATGCTTCATTAGCCCATATCTTTTGAAATAACAGTTCAGACTTCACAAAAATTGACACGCTTCATCAATATCATATTCTTTAAGAGCACACCATATGTAATGAAATTTCGTCCATATGGGACAATGCAACTGGTACATGTCAACTGCTTAAGCTAAAATTTTAAACATTTGGTGTGTTTACACTTGGCTACCTTTGCTCACATATCTTCAAGTTCCATTTGGCTTACTCAACAAAATAGCTATCAGAAGTCAGCCAATCAAAATTAAGCAGCAGTTACATGTCTGTGTGAATGACCAATCTTTTGTAGGCTCATTCAAAATGGCTTATAGATGCTATTAATCAATTTTCAAACAAGTCAGCCATAAGACTACAACAACCAACAGCATATTTGGTCTATCTTCAAAATTCATTTGTCTTTACATTTACAAATTCTAATGGTCCTCTTTCACCTGTTGAAGCGGTCAGAGCATCCGACCTCTGGCTAGGTGGCCCAGCTGGCACATTCTGCTTGGACCCTGCTGACCCGCTCATTCTCTCAGTGGTCTCTTATTTTTGCAGTGGTCATATGTACAATACATTTAGTCATTTCACTCAGTCTAACTGATGTAAAAGCACTCAGTTCACACACTGCTTTTTGAGACACAATATGACTCAAATCTAATGTCTGTGGAAATTGATCAGCCTTATCTCACCTCAGTTAAGAACAGTCATAATTCTGACAAGCGTACATAATAAAAAAAATTCATACTGCATCTCGGAACAAAGGCCTTTGTTTATTCACTATGTTTATGAACATATAGCATGTCCTCGTCGAATACTGCCTGGCCTCTCCTGCCTTAGCTCAATCCAATTATGAACAGCAAAGCTGGGCAAGTCCTATCATAGTGAATAGTGAAGAAAAACTCACCTTCATAACAGAATAAAGGTGGATATTTCTTGAGTTTCTTGTATATTATGCGTATTGTTTGGATTATGTGATAGTGATGGGATTCTGTCTTTAAGCCACAGGACTTTAAGTGGTAATGAAAAGGTCCTTTTGTAACCTCCCCCCCCCTCCCGTTGGAGAATGGTTGGTCCCATTGCCTAGGTGAGCTCATTCGGCTCGTTGGATTGGCTGTGGTGTGCGAGCTCATTGTTTTGGTGGGCACTAAACTCTGCACGGTGCTTGGCTGCCTGCATCATGGCATTCTCTAGAGAGGAATACACCACTTCATTCACCTGATCAGGCATTTCCTCAAATGCTTGAAGCAGTGGTAAGCTTACGAAAAGGTCATCTTTTCCAAAAAAATGGGAAAATTTGGGAATGTTGGGTTGTTTGAGGTTATAGACTAGTAGATGGCTTATAATCTGATTTGATGTCCATGTGGTTGTGTATTTCAGGTTGTAAGTTGGGTCAAACTGATCTGTAAACCAGGGGAAGTTTAAGGTTAGGTTTATAGAAAAGGCTTTGAATAGGACAGTCCAAAACACAGCTGTAATAAAACCCCTACAGTAAAGCTGGAGGCTGGCGGGGATTGGAGAGGGTCAAAATAGCATTACTCATGTAAACATCTCCAGGATGTGGTGTTATTGGACATATA
Organism: Brycinus macrolepidotus; assembly: GCA_037974445.1. Taxonomy (NCBI): domain Eukaryota; kingdom Metazoa; phylum Chordata; class Actinopteri; order Characiformes; family Alestidae; genus Brycinus; species Brycinus macrolepidotus. Next base: position 2,346 of record JBBPCZ010058508.1, on the reverse strand, counting down.
GCACTTTTCTCTGAAATGTATCTACTGACAGGTTTCAGACTTCGGGTTAGCCCTAGCAGTGCAGGGAGCTCGGCTTTGGATCACGGATCTGGCTGTCCTGAGCTGCCTTGGCACCTGTTGCATCACGAGAGGAGGAGATGAGTAGTAGTGGAGATTCACGTCCTCAGGATTTGAGGAGCTGCCAGATTTAGACACTGCTGAGGAATGGAAGCTCCGCTCTGTGCACCATCCCTGCACTTGTGAGACAGAGAAAACCCTGCTATTGTAATAAATAGTCACCCTCTCGTGAAGTAAGGATCAGGTTGAAGAAGCTCAGAATGAGACATGTGAATGTCAGGGTTACCTTATGTAGTCATTTAATACCAAAAGTACTGTTTATTACTGTTTTAGTGGAGTAACGTCTCACTGAGGGTGTCTGTGATTTAAAGCTGAAGACTTATTAAGAGACTTTAATATTCCAAAGCTAATTTTTTCCAACATATTTTAAGATCATTCAAACAGATTAAAATACGTTTGTATTTATAATGTTTTATTTTGTTTTTTGTGTGAAATGACACAAAATGACCATCCATGGGTTGCCATGTGGCATAGTGCTGCTTTCAGAGCTGGTCATTGAATTTTATCCTGAATATGTAAAAAGTGAATAAGTAAATGATTCACTGAGCATATTTAGTTAATATCTTGTTAAATGGCTCATATCCCTGAGTTTCTTTGTTTTCTGTTTTTGGCCACTTATGTTTTTACCTGTCAATAACAGTCAAAAATGATTATTTAATAACAAAGTACTAACCTCTCTTTGTCCCTTGAGATTAAACAGCTTGTTTTTGTTGCTGTGTATTGAAGACTGATATATGTAAATGAGCTCAGATCTGGTTGATTGTATTGTGCCTCATTTGAAAAAAACAAAAAGTATGAAAAAAAGCCACCCCTTATAAGTTCTGTATAACCTCAAATAACTGGGTATAGTATAGTATGTGTGTTGATTTTTGTGACATCACAAAAGCAGTGAATCCAAACGGACTGTTTTTGGACTCAGGATTGAATGCTACATTTTGAAACGCTGGATTACCTGGATTAGAAAACAACAATGCATCGCTACCCACAAATTTTGGGCAAACAGAAAAAAATAAGTAAGATCCATGCAAGTGACAAGATTAAAAGAGCTCTGTTCTTTATCCTATCTTGTCTTACCATGAGGTGAAAATAACACAGTTCTTGGACAAAATATTTATAGTAACATGACATTACATTAATTTGGCAGTTGCTTTTATCTAAAGCGACTTATAATTCGAGGAAACGCTTAAGTTTCAGGACAGTGTGAGAACCAGAGGAGAGTTCGAAGTGCTTAAATCTTTATGTAGGGCGTAGTGCACGAAGATAGATAGTGCATCAGGAGAGCAGATACTCTCTGAATGATATAATAATAATACTGTATAATATATAGGTATCCTGTATAATGAAATATATAGGTATGTTGTAGAATATAATATATAGGAACCTGAAGAACCTAAAAGAACCTAAAAATTCTGATCTCATAGAGAAACACCTAATTTCTGCTTGTTTACCTGGTTTAATACATTTTACCCGTGTCTTGAAGCTTCAGGAGGTAAGATATTATGAGCTAGTTTCTGGAGCTTCTGTAGTAAGCATCATCTCTACTGAGCACATGCTTCTTCTATGGAAATCAGACCTCTATCAGTTTGTCAGGTCACATCCACAGTGGAGTGATGATGGGTATTTGAATCTTTTTTCGGCCCTTATGTGTCCTAAACATGGATATGAAGTTATTGCAGTGTATGAGTGTTATTGCAGCTCAACGTAGTACAATATGTTCAGAAGTTGAAACTGAACATTGGGCTTGTTGTGAAAGTGGAGATGAAGTGTGTGTTTGTGTGCTGGGAGCTCTGGCAGGGTTTGGGGTCCCCTGTTACCAGTAAGCCTGCTTTTGATTATGCTGGCACTTTCTTTTGTGTTCAATCTGTCTGAGTCTATTCAGTTGTTCAGCTGGGCTCTGCCACACACACACAGACCGCTTGACTACAAAACAACCGAGCGGTGACTCAGTTAATGAAAAATGTAACCACTTGTTGTTTTATTCATTTCCAATAGAGCTATCCAGGCTCTGCTTACAAATGCACCCTTTTAGAACAGCTGTTGCTAGGTTAGACAAGTTTCACAGAAGGTTTTCAGTCATACACTATATGGACAAAAGTATTAGGATGCCTGACCATTACACCAACAGGGACTTTAATGACATTGCGTTCAAATCCATAGACTTTAATATGGAGTTGGTCTCCCTTTGCAGCTATAACAGCTTCCACTCTTCTTGGAAGGCTTTCCACAAGA
>JBBPCZ010058497.1:0-12515 GCA_037974445.1 Brycinus macrolepidotus | reverse complement strand
GTCTCTCTGTCTAAAGGACCATCGACAACTAAAGAATAATAATTTTTGTAGGATGGTTTCAGTTTAAACGGAACAGACCCTGAAACATGTTCCTTCGTCTCTCCATTTTTCCCACTATCTTTATCTGTGACTGTGACTAACGCCACTACTGCTCCTAAGGAAGAGTCCTCTTTTATTGGACTCATCACAGATGACACTGTGATCTCTGGTGCATTGTCGTTAACGTCCAGAACTTCTATAAGCACTTTACAGTGTGTTACGCGAGAGGGGGTGCCTTTGTCTCTTGCCTCCGCACGAATTTCGTAAGCTGGATTTTCTTCATGGTCCAGTTTTCCTTTTATTGTAATTTCTCCACTTACTGGGTCTATAGCAAAGTGATCAGAGATCTTTGAACTCCCTCCCGCTTTTATAGAATACACTAGTTCTCCGTTTACACCCTCGTCTAAATCTGTAGCTTCTAGTTGAATTAAAGTGTTTCCCAACGGACTGTTTTCAGGCACACGAACTTTATAAAGCGGTTTAGTAAAAGCAGGAGTGTCATCGTTCACATCTTCAACATTTACCACTATCTGCAGTGTGCCTGACCTGGGAGGTTTTCCTCCATCCACAGCGGTCAGTGTGAGCTGGATCACAGACTGTTTTTCTCGGTCTAAAGCTTTCTGTAGGACTAATTCTGCAGATACACTCTGCTCTCCCCCGCTTTGTACTTCCAGAGAGAAGTGTTCGTTTGAGCTCAGCTTGTAGGTTTTTAGAGAATTACTACCTGAATCTGCATCGCTTGCCACTGGCAATGGAAATCTTTCACCTGTATATGCTGACTCTGTAATATTAATTGTACAGGAAACGTCATGGAAAGACGGTGCATTGTCATTTACGTCTAAAATACTTACATCTATTCTGTGTAACTGCATAGGGTTGCTAAGAATCGCCTCTATATTCACGGAGCACTTATCTGTATTACCACACAGCTCATCTCTATCTATCCTTTCACTGACAAAGAGCACTCCTGTTTTCGAATTCACATCAAAAAAGCGCTTACTGTGCCCCGATGCAATGTGTAGTCTTCTAGACTCGAGTTCATGCGCGTTGATGTTTAAATCCCTTGCAATATTTCCCACAAATGTCCCCTTACTGATCTCTTCCGAGACGGAGTACAGTATTTGCGCAGCACACAAGTCCAGTAAACAAAGCAGCGCGAAGCATGGAGTCCACAGTCTTTCTGTTTGTCCAGGAGTGATCATTGCGGAGGAAGGAGCGTTAGTAAGAACGATTCTCAAGTCTTGCCATTAAGCTTTCAATAATTCCAGACTAATCATTCCGAAATGAGCATCCAGTATGTCACGAAGCTCTCCTATTCTTCCCACCAATCCGAGCTTCCTCGAACAAAGCACTGAATCCCCGCTCTTCTCGACCTGCCACAAGATAGGAGGAGCCTGAGAACATCACCGCCTTTTTCGCTTTCACGGTCTAGAGCGACACCACGTGCACACATTTAGCTAAGCCCTATTCAGAGTGTTTATAACAAAGCAGCTGGGCTTGAAAATGAGTAAGTGAATTATTACTGGACCGGTATTACTTAATTGTAATATTTTTGGATGCAAAAATTATAGTGTCTATGCTATAAGTGCATATTGGATACTATTCATTTAATTATTATTATTATCTTCTTTTTTCTCATAAAGGTATTCCAAACGGACAGACACATAAAGTAGTACAAACTTAGTAGACATCCCAATTAATATTACTAATATTTACAGCCTTTTAGAATATGAAAAGTGAAGATTGAATGGGAAAGTGTGAATAATAACCATCAACATATGCTATAGATAAACATATAACAAAGAAAATGCATTTTTTCACACACACCACAAAGACTGTATTGCACAAATGGAGAAAATTAAACACGTTGTCGAAATACTTCGCCAGTTTGTAAAGATTAAAGAGAAATCAGTATTAACACCAACTGCAACGAAAGAGTTCGCAGAAAGAAATCAGCACGATGGACAGCGCCATTTCAGTCACGTAACTTGGAGAAAAGAATTATGTACCGTAAACTACAAACACCATATTTTATTTTAGCAAAAGACGAAGACCCAAATACAGTCCCACATTTCAAATACAATGAAAAACAAGACTGTTGTAAAATACCAAGCATAATGAAATACAGGCGACCGAACAATGCTTGTTGATATCCAAAAAAAAAAAAAAGCTGACAGTATCAATTAATGCATGAGAGACCATGAATTAATTGAGAGAAAGACTTTAAGTTCACTTCCTGGAGATACACCAGATGCAAGTTGAACATAGGCAACTGAAATGCATTCCTTACCTTCTCTTTATTAGGGAGAGTGTGTGTTCCGGCAAAAGTGTCTCCTCCATTAATACTGATCAGTTCCGCATCTGCAGGCGGAAATAGCGCGGGGAAAACCACTACGTCACTCTTCAGCGTGTCGGAGCTAAAACACACGTCGTACTGCTGAGTAGATTTGGAGTAAGACCAGCTCCCATCAGGGTGAGTGGTGATGACTGGGGTGTTGTACCTGCTGAAAGTGCTGTCTGTCCTGCAGCATTTCACTGCTATTAAACTGATGAGGCTCAGTAAAAAGATGACTGAAACGGACACAATGGCAATCAGCAAATACAGATTTAAATCCGAGAAACTCTCGTCCTTCATCGGAACATGTTTGAGCTGAGTCTGGATGTCACCTGTGCTTTCAACAACCACAACATCAATAGACACAGTGGCTGACAGTGAGGGCTCTCCGTTATCAGAAACCAAAATGACCAGCGGGTGAGTTTTCAGGTCGTTGTCGCTCATTCTCCTCTTAGTCCTGATCTCCCCGCTGCTGCTCCCGATCCGGAACAGGTTGTTTCCTTTGGGTTCAGAGATGTGATAAGAAAGCAGCGCGTTATAACCAGAATCGGCGTCTACAGCTCTGATCTTCGCCACAAAGTAGCCCGCTTCAGCAGAATAGGGGATGTGCTCGGTGTTGACGGAGCCGTGCTCAGAATAGGGCGCGAGGATCGCGGGACCGTTGTCATTCTCATCCAGAATAAAAAGGTTCACACTTACATTACTGCTCAGAGGAGGAACACCAGAGTCTGTGGCCTGGACTTTAAACTGAAATGTTTTCAATTCTTCATAATTAAAAGACTGTAAACTGTGAATGTCTCCACTGTCAGAGTTTATATTCACTATAGATTTTACCAGAGCACCTTTAGAGCTTTCTTGTAATGAATATGTGATTTTGGCATTTTTACCTACATCAGGATCAAAAGCAGATACTGTACAAATAACAGCTCCTATCTGACTGTTCTCTTTCACATAAACATTAATGATGGGCTCTGCAAAGCGCGGGGCGTTGTCATTCACATCAGAAACATGTACAGTAATTACAGAGCTACTAGAGAGAGGTGGGGTCCCCTCATCGGTAGCTATAATAGTTATATTATATTGAGCTACTTTCTCTCTGTCTAGAGGCCCTTTCACTTTTAAAGTATATCTATTTTTATACGTATTTTGCAGAGTAAATGGTGGAGATCCTTCTAACCTTAGTAAGGCCGCTCCGTTTTTATGGGCATCCTTATCTTTGACTGTTAATAAACCGACCATTGTTCCATCTGGCGAATCTTCTTTAACAACGTTAACTAGTGACGTTACAGATATTTCTGGAACGTTGTCATTGACATCAAGTATTTCAACCAATATTTTACAAAATGCTGCCCGAGGATTCGACCCTTTGTCTTTTGCCTGGACTCGAATTTCAACGGCACTGTTTGATTCGTGATCCAGCTCTCCATTTATTGTTATTTCTCCGTTGTCAGGATTGATGGCGAAAGAATCAATAATTCCGTGATCATGATGTACGAATGAATACACTATTTCTCCATTCAGTTCATCGTCAACATCGTTTGCATGAACTGTTATAACAGATGTGCCCAGTGGTGCTTTTTCCGAAATCCGAGTCTTATAAAGTGATCTGTCACACACAGGGGTGTTATCGTTCACATCCAATACATTTACTTTTATGTTTAAAGTGCTTGATCTCGGAGGTTTTCCTCCATCTACAGCCGTCAGTGTGAGCTGGATCACGGACTGTTTCTCTCTGTCTAAGGCCTTCTGTAGCACTAGCTCTGCAGATAGACTCTGCTCCCCACCGCTCTGTACATCCAGAGAAAAGTGATCATTCGGGCTTAGCTTATAGCTCTTTAGCGAGTTACTGCCTACATCAGCATCATACGCATTTGGTAACGCAAACGTATCTCCAAGAGATGCGGATTCAGAAATATTCAGTTCACTTTTTGAGGAGCGAAATGTAGGCGCATTGTCATTTATGTCTACTACATTCATCTCAAAACGATACATGTTCAAAGGTGAATTTACAATAGCCTCTAATTCCAACGCGCATTTCGAGGCACGTCCACACAGCTTTTCACGGTCTAATCTTTCTTTAATATGAAGAACTCCAGTTTTCATACTTAAATCGAAATACCTTGTGTTAGGTCCCGAAACAAGCTGAAATCCACGGCTTTCCAAGTCTTGAACATTGAGGTTCAAATCTTTGGCTAAATTACCCACTGTAATCCCCAGATTACTCTCCTCCGACACGGAGTACACAATCTGCCCATTCACAATGCAAGAAAGACAACAAGCCCAAACGAAAAGGATCCATGACAGATATGCTGTTTCGACCGTTTCAGCCATATTCCGCGGTCAAATCGTCCACAAAACAACGTTAAAATCAGTGCACATCGCTCTGAATTTTAATCAATTTCTAAGACAGTTGATAAAGCACGCTCGCTGTTGAGGCATCGTCAGAACAAAGCCATGAAAGAGCCTGAACGCCCTGCCCCAAAAAGGGCGGAGTGTGCTGCAAGAGAAATTCAAGCACGGGTCGCTAGTGACACTGTGTGGAGATTTCCAGAATGCATCTACGCAAGACTATATAATGAAGTTATCACACTTACTCAAAAAGAAATGCAATTTCATGCAGGCGCTCTCCAACAACAATACACCAAATTTAAACATCCTCTAATATTACCTCCTCCACTCATAAACAAAAAAGTGATATAACAAGCAGAATATCATATGGCAAGTGCGTATTTAAGTATAATTATACCCTGTCAGGTAATCAGGTAAATTAGGAACAACTCAAAAGACTAAAGAACACATTGCAAGTGTTACAGCAGAGAAAAAGTGTTAAAGCAGACTCATCACACATTATGCCACTGAAAATGTTTTCCTCATATGTTAGCACGAAGGAATTTCAAAATAATAAAATAAAAATAATAAAAATATTATTTTTTGCAGAATTACTAAGAAACAAAATTCGTATTTAATTTCCATGTGCAACAACAAAGGAACAAATAAAAAGAATGACTGAATGAATGAATGACCGAATGAATGAATGACTGAATGAATACTAGGGCTCAGAGTTTAAGCACCACGGACAGCACCAAAACCAACTTAGAACGCGTCCCTGTCAATATGATACACTTCACCAAGCAAAGTTATAAGCACATCAAACTTCTTTTGATGTTTAAATTTATTTATCTTACCTTCTCTTTATTAGGGAGAGTTTGTGTCCCGGTATAAGTGTCGCCTCCGTTAATACTGATCAGTTCCGCATCTGCGGGCGGAAATGGCGCAGGGAAAACGACTACGTCACTCTTCAGCGTGTCAGAGCTAAAACACACGTCGTACTGCTGAGTAGATTTGGAGTAAGACCAGCTCCCATCAGGGTGTGTGGTGATGACTGGGGCGCTGTACCTGCTGAAAGTGCTGTCTGTCCTGTAGTATTTCACTACTATTAAACTGATGAGGCTCAGGAAAAAGATGACTGAAACCGACACAATGGCGATCAGCAAATACAGATTTAAATCCGAGAAACTCTCGTCCTTCATCGGAACATGTTTTAACTGAGTCTGGATGTCACCTGCGCTTTCAATAATCACAACATCAATAGACACAGTGGCTGACAGCGAGGGCTCTCCGTTATCAGAAACCAAAATGAGCAGCGGGTGAGTTTTCAGGTCGTTGTCGCTCATTCTCCTCTTAGTCCTGATCTCCCCGCTGCTGCTCCCGATCCGGAACAGGTTGTTTCCTTTGGGTTCAGAGATGTGATAAGAAAGCAGCGCATTATAACCAGAATCGGCGTCTACAGCCCTGATCTTGGCCACAAAGTAGCCCGCTTCAGCAGAATAGGGGATGTGCTCGGTGTTGACGGAGCCGTGCTCAGAATAGGGCGCAAGGATCGCAGGACTGTTGTCATTCTCATCCAGAATAAAAACGCTCACACTTACATTACTGCTCAGAGGAGGAACACCAGAGTCTGTGGCCTGGACTTTAAACTGAAACATTTTCTTTTCCTCATAATTAAAAGACTGTAAACTGTGAATGTCTCCACTGTCAGAGTTTATATTCACTAAAGATTTTACCGGAGCGCCTTTAGAGTCTTCTATTAATGAATATATGATTCTGGCATTTTCACCTTCATCAGAATCAAAAGCAAATACTGTAAAAATAACCGTTCCTATCTGACTGTTCTCTTTCACACAAACATTAATGTTGGGCTCTGGAAAGCGCGGCGCATTGTCATTCACATCAGAAACATGTACAGTAATTACAGAGCTACTAGAGAGAGGTGGGGTACCCTCATCTGTTGCTGTGATGGTAATATCAAATATAGAGAGAACCTCTCTGTCTAGTGGTCCATTCACGATAAGCGAATAATAATTCTTATAATTAATCTCAAGTTTAAAGTATGTTTTGTTAGAGACATCACAGTTCACTATGCCATTTTTTCCATTGTCCATGTCCGTCACAGACACGAGTGCAATAGCAGTACCAACTTTAGTATCTTCTTTCACGTTCTGCAGCAGCGACGTCACTGTTATTTCGGGTGCGTTATCGTTTAGATCTTGAACCTCAACCAGGACTTTGCAGTGTGTAGCCAATGGAGGCTGTCCTTTATCACTGGCCTGCGCACGGATTTCAAAAGCATTGTTTCTCTCAAAATCTACCTCCCCCTTAACTGTAATCGCTCCTGTATTTGAATCGATATCAAAAATCTGCAGTATTTCATCCTGGTCTCTTTTAATGATTGAGAAGAAAGTCTCACTGTTCGCCCCTTCATCCATATCTGTCGCATTTAACACTACGACTGTTGTTCCAACAGGCACGTTTTCAGGAATAGTTGCTTTGTAGAGTGGTCTACTGAACGCGGGGGCATTGTCGTTTGTATCTAAGACATTCACTAATATTAGGCAGGTCCCTGATTCGAGAGGAGTACCTCCGTCTACAGCAGTTAGAGTGAGCTGGATCACATGCTGCTTTTCTCGGTCTAAAGCTTTCTGCAACACTAACTCAGCAGACACACTCTGCTCTGCTCCTTTGGTTGTCGCCAAGGTAAAATAGTCATTTGAGCTTAACTTATATGTACTCACAGAATTTTTACCAACATCCAAGTCAGTGGCGTGAGGCAGAGGGAGCCTAACCCCTGGAAGAGCGTTTTCTGCGATAGCCAGCGTTTGTGATGTTTCGCTGAAAGTGGGGGCATTATCGTTAATGTCCAAAATATTGATCTCAATTCGGTAAAGCTTTAAAGGGTTGTGTATAACCGCCTCTAAACTGACCGAGCATTTCAGCGTTTTAGCACAAAGCTCCTCTCTGTCTATTTTCTCATTCACATACAGAAATCCTGTCTTTGGGTTTACCTCGAAAAATTTTCTCTTGGATCCAGTGACAATTTGAAACATTCGTGACTCCAGCTCCTGAACATTAAGGTTTAAATCATTTGCGATATTTCCCACCGATGTCCCGGGATTCGTCTCCTCAGACACGGAGTAGGATAGCTGTCCTACAACAGCTTCCCAGCAGGTCTCCAACAGGACAAGCATAAGATACCTCATAAAACATGTTCGTGGATTGCGTAAAGCCATCGCTGCATCAAATGTTGGAGGCGCATAAATCCACTGCGTAACTGACTAACAATCCAAGCTTTTTAATCTCAAATGTCACCGAGCTGGTAGACATTTCTTTTAAGTTGCGACACAAAACAGGGTCTCAGACTGCACATGCATCGACAGAGCCTTCGAAACAAAGCCCAGCGAAAACTCCTCCTCATTTTTAGACGGGAGGGGCTCGGAGAGAGGCAAAAGATACGGTTTTTGATTCAGTGGTCAACAGCGACATCATGTGCATGTGGGTATGAAACGCACTATCCCCATCTTTGTTCAATAAATATGCAAATCCAAAACAGCCATTCATGATCTCATGAATATTAAGACTAAATAAAAGGTTTAAATATATAATAACGAGCGATGTTGGGGTCTAGAAAATTTAAGTTAATGTACACCTTAATAAAGTAATAAATACACTGAAAAGTACAAATGTGTATGATTAAAATTCGTCAAGTGTTCAGTTAAAACGTGTGCCAATAACGCAATTACAATCTTTGCTTTTTAATCAAAACGTGTAATGTAAGGTTTCGTTTATATGCAAAAAATCGACATTTCTTTTTTTTAAATTTTGTTCATTCAAATCACCATTTCAGTGCAGATAAACAAAGACATCTACACCAAATTTTCGTGTTCTTGCTAAGTATCAACTCTTCTGCGTCAACATAAAATATTAAGTGAGTGTGGAATCTCGAGATTTGAGCACCACGGACAGCACATGCATCATTTTCCATCCTGGCAAAACAGGCTATATTTAAAACAAATTAAATAAACTGATCTTACCTTCTCTTTATTAAGAAGAGTTTGGCTTCGGGTAAAAGTGTCTCCTCCATTAATACTGATCAGTTCCGCATCTGTAGGCGAAAATGGTGCAGGGAAAACTACTACGTCACTCTTCAGCGTGTCAGAGCTAAAACACACGTCGTACTGCTGAGTAGATTTGGAGTAAGACCAGCTCCCATCAGGGTGAGTGGTGATGACTGGGGCGCTGTACCTGCTAAAAGTGTTGTCTGTCCTGTAGCATTTCACTGCTATTAAACTGATGAGGCTCAGTATGAAGATGACTGAAACCGACACAATGGCGATCATCAAATACAGATTTAAATCCGAGAAGCTCTCCTCCTTTATCGGAATATGTTTGAACTGAGTCTGGATGTCACCTCCGCTTTCAACAATCACAACATCAATAGACACAGTGGCTGACAGTGAGGGCTCTCCGTTGTCAGAAACCAAAATGAGCAACGGGTGAGTTTTCAGGTCGTTGTCGCTCATTCTCCTCTTAGTCCTGATCTCCCCGCTGCTGCTCCCGATCCGGAAAAGGTTGTTTCCTTTGGGTTCAGAGATGTGATAAGAAAGCAGCGCATTATAACCAGAATCGGCGTCTACAGCCCTGATCTTGGCCACAAAGTAGCCCGCTTCAGCAGAATAGGGGATGTTCTCGGTGTTGACAGAGCCGTGCTCAGAATAGGGCGCGAGGATTCCGGGACTGTTGTCATTCTCATCCAGAATAAAAACGTTCACACTCACGTTACTACTCAGAGGAGGAACACCAGAGTCTGTGGCCTGGACCTTAAACTTAAACGTTTTCGTTTCTTCATAATTAAAAGCCTGCATGTTTTGTATCTCCCCTGTTAAAGCGTTGATTTTAAACAGTGAGGAGACTGGTATGTTGCTGATGGTGGTTTGCGGTAGAGAGTATGTTATGAGTGCATTATCGCCTATGTCCGCATCAGCGGCTGTCAGTGCGCATATGACTGAACCGGCTTTACTGTTTTCTCTCAAGTAAGCATATACGGTCTTGTCTGGGAAACGAGGTGCGTTGTCATTCACATCTGCCACTAGTACGTTTATAACTTTCGCACTAGACATTTGGGGGGTTCCCTCGTCTTCTGCTATAACTGTGATATTATATTCAGTAACTTTTTCCCGGTCGAGCGAGTCATCTAAGATCAGCGAGTAGTAATTCTGGAAGGACGACAGTAGTTTAAACGTACTAGAACTAGCAAGGCGACATCTGACCGCCCCGTTTTTACCTGAGTCCGGGTCAGATACGGCCATTAAAGCGACAACCGTGCCTTTCCCAGCGCTCTCCTCGATTGGACTGAGAAGCGACGTGACGGTCACGCTCGGTGGGTTGTCATTGATATCTAAAACCTCTACCAAAAGCTTGGTGTGTCCTGACATAGGCAGAACACCCCTATCTGTGGCTTGGACACGGATTTCGTAGGCGGTGCTCTCTTCATAATCAATATCCCCGCGTATTTTGACGTCTCCGGTTTGTCCGTCAATCTCAAATCTGTGCAGAATATTTTGAGCCGTGTGGCTAATAAAGGAGTAAAGTACTTCGCCATTTAAGCCTTCGTCTGAATCTCTGGATTGTAGTCTAATAACCGTGGTCCCGATGGCAGTATGTTCAGCTATCGAGACTTTATACAGCGATTTGCTAAACGCAGGCGCGTTGTCATTAACATCTAAAACGATTGCTTTAAGGATTAATGTACCCGTTCTAGCGGGCGATCCGCCGTCAACAGCAGTAACTAAAATGTCGAAAAATTGAGTTTTTTCTCTGTCCAGAGCTTTTATGAGCACCAGTTCAGCAGATATCGTTTTATCACCGTGCGTCTGTATATCCAGTGTGAAATACTCATTGGAACCGATCTTATACGTCTTCAAGGAGTTGACCCCAATGTCTGCGTCATGAGCGCTCTGCAAAGGAAAGCGCGTGCCAGCAGCTGTGATTTCGGTAATATTTAAATAGGCTGAACTAACAGGAAAAACCGGGAAATTGTCATTAACGTCTAGAATGTTTATTCTTACCCGGTAAAGTTGAAGAGGATGATTGACCACGGCTTCTAGATTAATGGAGCAAGTGGTAGATGACGCGCACAGCTCCTCTCGGTCAATTCTCTCACTGACCTGCAGCGCTCCGGTCTCTGTATTCACTGTGAAGTACTGATTTTTAGAACTGGACACGATTCGGAATTCCCTCGAGGTCAACTCTTTCAGAGAGAGATTAACATCTTTGGCTATATTGCCAACTGTGGTGCCCACTTTCACCTCCTCCAATAAACTATACACGATCTGTCCCGACACCGTCTTAAAGAGATGGGATGCCACGACGGACAAAAAGCCCACAATTAAATGTCTCTGAACAGGCATTAGCATGATTGCTGTATATCCAAGGCAGTTATACCGAAGAATCCCGGGAAATCGGCATGCTAACGAATTAGACGAAGACTACCTTAGCATGAGCAGAGGATCTGTCCTTGGCATTGGAGACAAAAGAAAACAGTGCAGCTTTTCTCCTCGGTCATTTCCAACTCGTCGGCACAGCAGTTTTATCCACAAATCCACACCATCCAAAATCATTCACTGGGTTTCAAAACTACGAAGTCACAGCAGACGTCATATAGGATATAGATGTACATAAATAATGAAAATCCATCACAGTTCCATAGAGCGGTTGCTGAAGGTATATGATCAAAGGGAAACCAGAGAGAGAATAAAGAAAGAAAGGGAGGTGTTCATACAAAAGGCGGGGCAAGTATTCACCAGGGTCTTACAGCTAGTGGAACAAGTGTGACACACAGCGGCCTTCTAGCAAGTATGCACCTATTTAATTTTCACTTCTTCCATTGGCATGGAAAATTGTCAGCGAAAGTAAAAACAAATCTGGGCTTAATAAACTAAACATATTTAGCCAACTTGTGCAATCTTAAATGAACTAATACTAAAAGAACGTATTAACTGTTGGTCCACCTTGTAGATGAACAGTTTTCTATGATAGTTCATCTGATGTGTCACAGCTTGTGTTAGTCATTCTTTCCTTACCAGTGGTCAGTTTGTGGCCACACAACACAGACACACACATAATAATCTACTGAAGTGACTCTGTTCATAATACTGCGCTCAATTATCTGTTTATCAAATAATTATTTTATTTATTCTTTCTGCAATAAAATGATTTATTTATTTTTATCCATGTTCATCTCATTAATTTCAACCAGTGTCCAAGAAAAAAAATACACAAAGACAATATACATCTAATGTAGTGGAAGACTCACCTTAGCTCTCGGATATGCTCTTGGCCATGTACTAATAGACAACAATAGCATGACATTCTATGGTTCAAATGTACATATTGCAGTGAGCATATCATATAAGGATTTCTTCTAACAGCATTGATAAACTGTAAACAAAGGAAAGAACAAGCTGATTTGAGGTTGATTTGAAGCATGTGAAATGTGAAAATTTGTACCGATAATTATAGACTTTTCTTCATTGTTACTGTTAGTTTGTTCTGTTTCATTTTATTATGATTTTTTTCTGGCTTGAATAAACAATTTTTACAGTGTGTGTTGTATATAAGCATGGCTTAAAGGCATATGATTTGCAGAAGCTGTAGTAAGATATTAGAGCAACTCTACATTTAGTTACTGTTCCTGAACATAGCTTCAAAAGAGATGAATCTAAAAATAGATATATCTTCCCCTTACATTCTCTCTCTCTCTTTCTCTCTCTCTCTCTCTCTCTCTCTCTCTCTCTCTCTCTCTCTA
>JBBPCZ010058466.1:7500-12516 GCA_037974445.1 Brycinus macrolepidotus | reverse complement strand
CGCAACGATGAACAAGAAACAGAGAGAGCAAATGAAAAAACAAGATTAGGAGAGAGAAAGGAAGGAGAGAGAGAGAGAGAGGAAAGAAAATAGAGTCAAGAGTGAGGAATGGAGAAAGAGAGAAAGAGCAAATAAAAAAACAAGGGATGAAACAGAGAATGGGAGTTAAAAAGGACAGGGAACAGAATGAAGAAGAGCAAGGGAGAGAAAAATAAAAAGATAGAAAGAGAGAAGGTGGGAGAGAGAGGCAACTGAAAGAAAATGTAAGAGCGGGGGAGGGAGAAAAATAAAAAGAGAAAAAGAGAGAGAGAGAGAAATGGATGAGAGAGAGAAATAGAGAGATAGGAAAGAGAGAGAGAGAAAGAGGACTGAGAGAGAAAGAGGAATAAGAGAGAGAGGAATAAAGAGAGAGAGAGAAGAGTAAGACAGGAAACGTAAACGTAGAAAGAGAGGAATCGATGAGAGAAAGAGGAATGAGAGAAAGAAAGAAGGTATGAGAGAGAAAGAGAGAGAGGAATGAAAGAGAGAGGATGAATGAGAGAGAAAGAGAGAGAAGAATAAGAGAGAGAGGCAGAGAGAGAGAAAGAGGAATAGAGAGTGAGGTAGAGAGGGAGAAAGAGGAATAAGAGAGAGAGAGAGGGAGGAATGAGAGAGAGAGAGAGACGAATAAGAGAGACAGAGAGAGAATAATGAGAGAGAGAAAGAGAGGGAGGGAGAGAGAGACTAGATGATTCACTCTTGTCCTGTAAGATGATCAGTGATGTGTAAAGACAGAGCGATGCTTCTAAACATGCATGAACTCAAATCCGTCCACAGTGGATTAGCAACCTCTTCAGGCATAAACACACACACACGCTCACACACTCTCTCACACACACGCACACACACTCAGCTCTGCCCTTTGACCCATGAACCGGCCGCGGAGCCCAAGGCGGATGGACTGCAGTGTGTTTTGTGTTTTGTGTGTAAAACGGCTCCTCTCTGACATGCTGTTTTCTTTTCCACAACAAGGGCGAGGCTGGCGGACTTTCACACAAACTGCCAGATGACCCAGGACTCGGTCAGCACCTGCCCTAACGACGACTACCAGGCCTGCCTGACTGCCTACACCGGCCTCATCGGTGAGAGAGAGAGAGAGAGAGAGAGAGAGAGAGAGAGAGAGATTATGTTACTGAAAAATGCTTTCCAAGAAAATCAGCAAAGATCACCTGCTTTAAAGGTCATTGAATCAGAAAGACAGACAGACAGATAGATAGATAGATAGATAGATAGAGAGAGAGAGAGAGAGAGAGAGAGAGCGAGAGAGAGAGAGAAAGAGAGAGAGAGGGAGAGAGAGAGAGGGATGCTGCAAAACATTTTCCTAGAAAAGCAGCAAACATCAGCTGCTTTAAAGGTCACTGGATCATGTCACTACCCTTAATTTGCATATCGTTTGCATATTCTCCATCATTCTATTACTGGTGTGCTTGTGCAAACACACATGCCTTAGATGATTTTAGATTATTCAAATTTAGAACTTTTAAACCTAAAAGATGCAGAGTGATTGCACAGCTTAAGCAACTCTCGGGTTGCTATGGCATCTCAGGTGCCGCCAGGCCGTTGTTATAGTATCCCAGGTGGTTGCTAGGGTGGTCTTAGGGCATTATTACAGTATCCCAGGTGGTTGGTAAGCTGTTGCTGACTGGTTGTAATGGCATCTGTAATGGCTGCTAGGGTGTTGCTAGGTGGTGGGTTAGGGTGTTGGAAGGTGATCGACGGGCTACTTTTGCCCACCATGCATGTCTACAGGAAAATCTAATATAATAATAATAATATATATTAAGTACTTTGATCAAGCATCGCTTGGAGAAGCTAGGTTTGCCATCTAACATTTTTAATTCATTTAATGTAACTGAATATAGACAAAGGCATAGAAAATAACAAAGAAACATCTGACGCCAGATAGCATGATGCTAACTGGTGATGCTAGCCTTCATGCAAGGTTCAGCTTCAGCTTCATTCGTGGAAAAAGTCCACCCAGCTAACAGCTAATCATGCTAACGTGACGCTGTTAGAGTTAGCCTCAGTTTAAAACATTAACATGACTTTTTAATCATCACCACTGTCCTTTTCTCCATTCGTCTGAAAGGCACGGAAATGACCCCGAACTATGAGAATGCAAACCATGAGGACTTCACCATCTCGCCCTGGTGCAACTGCCAGAACAGCGGAAACAAGGAGGAGGAGTGCGAGAAGTTCCTGAGGGACTTCGGTCAGAACACCTGCCTGCGTAAGAGTCTCCACCACACACTACACACCTTCACACAACACTGAGCTTCATCCAGCTCTGTCTATAAAACACGCTTCTCTAATACAGACAGATAGACAGACAGACAGACAGACCGATAGTCAGACAGACAGACAGATAGATAGATAGATAGGTAGATAGATAGATAGATAGATAGATAGATAGACAGATAGATAGATAAATGGTCAGATAGATAGATAGATACATAGATAGATAGATAGATAGATGATAGATAGATAGATAGATAGATAGATAGATAGATAGATAGAAAGATAGATAGATAGTACTGCAGTGTTGGGTGTGTGTGGTGTGTGATGATGTTCGGCTGTGGGACATTTCTGACAGTATAAAAGATGAAAACACAAACTTGCGCGGTTTCTCCGTATCTGGAACCTCTTAATGTGGGTTTTAAACATAACAAGCCCTCATTGACAGATACAAGCTTTCGCTGCACCGGAGGAAGGTCTTAATAAACGAGTGCATCGGAGCGTTTTCCTGCTGAGCTGGCAGGGAGCGGGCGGCGGGCGGCGGCGGGCGGCAGGGGGGTGGGCGAGCGAGGGAAACAGCGCTCATATTATTCTGCAGCTCCACAACCATCTGGAGACATATGTCATCTGAGAGAGAGAGAGAGAGAGAGCGAGAGAAAGAGAGAGAGAGAGTGTTCTTGTGTTTCTGGTTTTTGAGAAATGATAAAAAAAAAGAAAAGAAAAAGAAAAAGGCACAGATGCTGGAGGGGAAACAGCAAAAGTGCTTCAGTGCTTTGATTCAATTTTTTGAGGGACAAATAGCTACACATAACCAGCCTTTATTCACTTGAGGGAAGAGAAGAAAAGTCCCTTTTTAATATTTTCACTAGTAACTCATGTTTATCTGTGAAACTGGCGCCCATTTACCATCAAGCCGCATCACCCCATGTACGAAAACTAGTCCAGGATGGCCTTAAAGGAACAGTTTAGCAGGAAAATCCCATTCTTGGACCATCCCACTGACCCCAGATGTGCTTGATCATGTGTGGAGTCCAAATTTAGCTTCTTTAGAGCTATGAGGCTAGCATCACTAACACGACTAGAGGTCAATAGTCACCCAGTTCTTTTCATCCCTAAAACTTCTCTGGATCCTCAAACCACATCCAGCTCTTAATTAAGGTGGATCAGACTTGTGGACATGTTTTAGGAAACAGTATGACTTACTGTGAGCTGTAAAAATGGACAACTTTAGCCTTGTAGCCCCAGTGCTAAAGGGAACGAAGCAGAATGGCACCAAAAAGATGCTAACCTGTGATGCTAGCATTCAGTTAAAGCTTGAATTTAAAGAATTTGATTTGATGTTTTATTAATCTCTGATGATTCCTGAATAATTCATAGTAAATACTGAATAATTCATAGTAGATAATGAATAATTCATGGTAGATACTGAATAACTCATAGTAGATATTGAATAATTCATAGTAGATACTGAATAATTAATAGTAGATACTGAATAATTCAGAATGGATACTGATTAATTCATAGTAGACACTCAATATTCAAAGTAGATACTAACCAATTAATGGTAGAATAATAAGCCTTTGAATAATAGACATAATTAATCAAATAAAAACCTGATTATAAACCACTTGTCCTGCTTTCAAAGGTTGAAACTCTAATCTTGTATCTCTGTATTTTTGTTTGTTAATTAGTTCATTTATTTCTTTCTTTTACAGAAAATGCGATTATGGCTTTCGGCTACGGAATGTTTAAGTTTGACCCTCCATTTGCCACGCCCTCTTCGAACCCAGAGCCCAGCATCGAGCCCAGATCCACATCCAGCCCCAACAGCACCAGAGCCTCCAACGCAGTGAGTGACCCCCACATTCGGACCACACTCTGGGTTAATTGTTACTGGTCTTCGCAGCCTTTAACTGGGAGTAAATATAATATACTGGAAGGTGCATCACCATCACAATCATTTGATCAGACTATAACCTGTTTTAACAGATTCTACCTGGTTTTAAGTTTTATCAATTTTTCTTTTCAAAGTTTCTCCATAATTCCAAGTTCATTCAGAATGGGTTTGGTGTGAATTGGTTCATTGTAGAGACTCGGATTTCCTTACAGTAGTGGCGAATGGAACCAGACGTCTCCAACACAAATATAGCTGTTTTATTCCCTATCGACCCCCAGTGAAGCTCCACGTGTCTCTGAGTGTTTATATGGATGTTGATAATGGTAAAATAGTGGAGAATCTGAACTAAATCAGGTTTTTGGGGACTATTTTGCCTCACGACGCGCTGAATATATCCCTTCACCATGAAGGGGTTTAGTTTTAGGACCAAAAGCTCCTTAGAAAAACAACGTCTCAGGCGTCAGACGGAGCAACCATAACCGTTTCATGGAATAACTTTCTGTGAGGGAGCTTTTAGAGGCAGATGTCTGGTTCCATTCACCACCACTATATATCTGCACCGCTGCTCTCGTTAAGAGCTTTTCTCAAACAAAACATATTTACCCGGCAGAGCATTGGTTCCCCCAACAGCACGGCATGTTTAATTAGCTCTGATTGTGCTATTTGATGACTAATCAAGCTATGAATACGGAACGGCACCATTGAGAAGGAATTAATTGACATTTGCGCATTGTTACTGTATTCTACCTGAAACAAACAAACAAACAAACAAACAAACAAACGCGAACATGGTCATTCTTTTTTCCTCGCCTGCCTGTAAACAACCCTCCCGCGGCGCTGATGGG
>JBBPCZ010058466.1:0-2500 GCA_037974445.1 Brycinus macrolepidotus | reverse complement strand
TGTGAACAGCAACCCTGATGTCATCTAAAACGGCCATCTGTTGTACAAAAGTTTAGTTACAGTAAGTCATACAGTGTCCTAAACCACGTACACAAGTCTGATCCACCTTAATGAAGAGCTGGATGCTATTTCCTACCTAAACATCTCCCAAAATGTCTCTGGAGATATTCAAACCTCATCCAGCTCGTCATTAAGGTGGATCAGACTTGTGAACGTGGTTTAGGACACAGTATGACTTACTGTGAGCTGTAAAAATGGACTGAACTTCAGCGTGGAGCCGAACACTGCAGCGCCTTTTTATACAACAGGGTCTGTTTTCACAAACCGCCTCAGGAGCAGGATCACTGATCTAGAGTCAGTTTCTCAGACGTCATAAATGCGGAGGAATCTGATCCCAGATCAGCCCTGCTTTGTGAACAGCAGCCCTGGTGTCGTCTGAAACGGGTGCAGTGAAGTTTAGTTCATGTTAACAGTAAGTTTGCTGGTCTGTCAACGTTAAAACACATTTTTATTTGTTTGTTGTTTACTTTTTCCTTCTCCTGGTTCTGATCGATCTTCCCGTCTCCTGTTTTTTTGCAGGAAAATGCGGATACCTGCAGCCAGTCGAAAGGCTTCCTGTGTGAAGATGAGGTGAGGAGAAGGAGAACAGCGGGTTTGGGGTTTCGCGGTTCGTGTTCAGGATGACACTCTCAGTAAACTTTATCCATAATGCTGAATTTGTAACAGTTTACTCTGGAGGAGCTTCTGCTCCTCTCAGACTCCTCATTCATTTTGAGGGGAGAAAAGAATGAGCTCTGAGCTCTTCTGAATTTTCAGAGTTTTAATCAAGCAGCGCTGGACATCGTTTACTAACAGCATTTAAAGAATTTGTATAATTTTATTAACATTAATAATTCCATTAGGGATTACATTTATTCAGGGAACGTTTTGGGATCAACAAATATGAAATAAACGATAGACAGAGAGATAGATAAATAGATAGATAGATAGATAGATAGATAGATAGATAGATAGATAGATGGATGGATAGCATAAAAGCACTTTGCGTATCTGTTTGTGGGTGGAGCTTAAACCTGTCCCTAACAGAGAAGTCTGTTAGTTAAGGGATGATATTTTCACTGTTTGCTCCTTTGTTTTCTCCGTAGAAGTTGAGCATGGAGTCGGGCACAGTGGTGCAGAATTTCGACTCGAGGAACGGTGGCTGGGGCCCGAGGCTCGGCGCAGGAGCCTGGATGCTGTGGCTGATCTTCGCCGCCATCTAGACCCACCCAGTGCGTGGAGGACGGGATCCTGCAAGACCCGTCCA
The DNA here is from genome assembly GCA_037974445.1 of Brycinus macrolepidotus. NCBI lineage: Eukaryota > Metazoa > Chordata > Actinopteri > Characiformes > Alestidae > Brycinus > Brycinus macrolepidotus. The sequence goes on along the minus strand of JBBPCZ010058466.1, from coordinate 1,194 downwards.
GCAACCCTCCAAATGAATTCTCTGCTCATTTGTCCTCTCTGTACTGCTACAGCTTTATTTACGTCCGAATCGAAGGGCGAGGAAGAACCCGAGATACATATCCCAGACTAAAGTGCACGGCAGGCGAGAACGAGGCGGAGGAAGACGCCTTCCATCCCGCCTCTCTGTTGCCATGGGAATAAACTGACCTCAGCCACGAGGCCCACCTCTCGGGAGTCCACTGTACAGTGTCTTTTCTCACGGAATTTCAGTTGTGTGATCTTTTTTGTTCCCGTCTGACTCCGGACTCCTTTGCGAAACCTGTCTCTGTCTCGAGTGGTTTATCGGATCTTTTTATTTTTTTATTTTTTTATTTTTTGCTCTTGCTCTCTTTTCTCTGCTCGGGCTTCTTTCACATTGTGATTATTCTTTTCTCCCTTCTTTCCTTTTTTCCCCCCTCCTCTCCATGGCGGAGGAGTAATCGCTTTCCTCGCGGCTCTTTTTCAATGGCCGAGTGTTTGACGTATACAAGGGCGTGTGACAAGCCCTGTGCTTTTATGACAGATTTAAAAGAGAGAGAGAGAAAAAGAAAAGGAGAACAGGAGAAGAAAAAAGGTGAACGGGATTAGTTCTGAAAAGTACTAATCGATCAAGGGGAGGACCGTCGCACGAGGAGCATTCGGTCCAGCTTAAAGTGGATCTGCGACTCTAAATGGGCGTATCGGATTTCATTCCAGTCTGTGAATATGGAAATGTTTTTGTTTTTCTCCTTTCAATTGTATAGATCATGATTATAATGTAAAGTCTTTATGCAGAGGGAGATCCCAGAATTCAAAAGGCAGAATTAAAGCCAGAATTCTGCCTCCGAGGTGACTGAAGGGCCGTGATGGAAGGGGCGGGTTGGGGTGTGTGTAGAGGTGTGTTTTGGGGTGTGTTTTCTGATGCCTAAATCTCGTTCGATTCGCACCACCATCCGGTCTGAATGGGTCAAAAGTTTGAACGCATCTGACAGGGAAAGGTTCGCAGCTGTGTGCAGAAGTTTGTGCACCCTCCCTCCTGCTTTATCCTGTGCAAAAGTCTTGTGCCCCCCCTCATTTCTTCATATTTCGCTTTCAAATGTCCAGACTTTCTTGTATTTTAATGTAGTCTTGAGGAACAGTTCCCCAGGCTTCCTGAAGGACTTTCAAAGACTCTCATTTTCAGTCCAGTCCCTGA
>JBBPCZ010058425.1:0-12516 GCA_037974445.1 Brycinus macrolepidotus | reverse complement strand
CAAACAACGGCTGGAGGAACCGAGGAGGAATCTGGAACCGAACCTGTGTTCTCCTCACCAGCTCACAAAACTTCAAATATTTTTAGAAACAAAATCTTGAGATTATTTCATGCTTTCTTGTTTGTTTGCATTTATTTTGATGTTAACTTGTGTATTTGCTGGCATAAAGTCCCTCACTGCTCAGATAAATGGCTTTAAACAGTTTACACAAGAGACTAAGACTTTTGCACAGTACTGTATATCCTCTCCAGGTAGGCAGGTAGGGGGATTGGGAACTATTTAAGTAGGATGGTTGATGGGAAGGTGAGTAGGTAGGTACGTGAGAATATAAATTGGTTGGTAGGTTGAAAAATAGGTAAAAAGATAGGTGGATAGGTAAGTAAATAGGTAGAACAGTAAGTAAGTAGGTACTGTAGATAGATAGGTGGGTAGTTAGGTAGGCACAGGACACATAGGTGGATTGGTAGATAGATGGGTAAGTAAGTAAATAGGTTGGATAGTTAGGTAGCTAGATAGAATGTATCAAAGGACATTGCATGGTTATATACAGCATAAATAAGAACAGCATGAATTTAGGTGTTATTCAGGTGTTATATCTGTTGTCAAAACTTTTAACTTTACAGTTAAAACTGTGCAAAACAAAAAATAACAGGACCAAGACTGCAAAGGCTTTAAAACATGTTTTACTTTGGACAGTTGTGCTCTCATGGGTTGGCGTTCATGCATCCCAGTTGTTGCAAAATATCCATATTATAGATAGCTAACTATGGTAGACAACACTTAATCAACTTTAAGCATGATTAAAAACAGCTTTGTAAGCGCAACTCTTGGAAAGTTTTGTTCATTTTTATAGCTTACAGTAAGTCAAATTGCATCCTAATCCACAGCTACAAATCTGCTTCACCTTGATGAGCAGCTGGATATGGTTTGAGTGGGTTGAGATGTATTCCTAGAAAAGATTTTGGTGACTATTGAGTAGTGTTAGCAGTATTTGTCTTGTACCTCAAAACTAACAAAAATTTGGACTCCAAGCATATCCTCGGTGATCCACCACACCTGGGAACAGTGGAAAATTGTGTACATCTGATTTTTCACTGAACTGTCCCTTTAATACTGTGGTAATTAGCATCCAGTTAATTATCAGCTACTGGCTTGATCGAGTTTAATAAGGGTATAGCAAGGGCATAACAATGTCCGGCTATTACGACACAGTAGCTGATAATTACCCTCCTTACAATAACCTTACAATAAATAAAACTGTGGGTTAAGAAAGATGTACTTGAATGCAGATGAATATTTAATCCCTAATGATACTATAAAAAGAGCACATGAATGTTATAGGAATGTATTGTTCTCATTGAGATAAACACAGAATGATGGAAAAGCATTGCATATTCCCGATAATTTCAATCCAGAAGCTTACACTGGTGTCACTATTAAAAATACGGTTATTTCCAGGTCATATTTCATCCTTCAGTAAAACAGGGCGGATAAATTGTCTTTGATATTGGACTCTGAATAAGCGAGACATGTAGCATTAAACTGATGGAATAATGGAAAATGTCAAGTGTAAATACATCGTTAATTAGTTCCATTACTCTTCAGATAACGTGTTATATTGCCATCCTTTTTGGCGGGCGACTGAATGTTCGCTCGCCAATAAAGCAACGACCTTGTAAGGCGATCACTGCCGTTCCCTCTGTGACCCACATGGACGTTTTGTCTCTGCGACGTTTATTGCGTCATATGTAATGCAGTTTCTAACAGGGAGATGGAAGGGATATGCTTTATGGGGCTCAATGCATTCTGCAATGCGGTTTAATAGACCGCTCAGTCATACTCTCATGCAAGGTAATTACATCCAGTGTGCCCTCTGGAGCACGCTAACTGCGGCATGGATATTAGGTAGATTAGGATTATTGCGACATCACCCGGGCTGCATTGGCACAGAGGTGAGTTGGGTGCCACCCCTGGTGACCAGGTAAAACTCAGAGGCACGGCTGACATGGGATAAGCTGGTTCGGATGAGGCTCTGTTGCACTTGATCAGTTTAACCCTCTAGAGCCCACAGCGTCCTCTGCTGGCCGCTCTGCATTTCACTGTGACAGCCGCGATTTAGTGAAGTAAATTCAGGCAGAAAACAGAACTACAGTTACCTTTATCATATTTACAAACTATATTTAGACTGTTAGACATTTCACTTTTCAGTTTTTGATTTGTATTGGATTTTCTTTTGTTGTTTTTTACACTGTACTTGAGAGACACCATCTACCGGAATCAAATTCCTTGTATGTGCTTGCACATACTTGGCCAATAAACACGATTCTGATTCTGATTTAAACATTCATTTTCACAATGGATACCACGAGACAGTTGTGAGTTGAATGAATTAGGTCGACATCTTAGATCTACATCGCTAAAATATCTACATCGTTTAGTGATGTTTTCACTGCTTTGTAGAAAGCTGAGAAGTTCATATTTTAATGCTAACATACAAAATTTGTACAGATTTACAGCCATTCATGTCATACAGATTCCAGACAAACCAATTATCTGTTACCTTTATCGGTTTATCTCCTTCTCTTAGCTCTGCGAGGCTAAATGAGTGCCTGAGGCTCAGCTTTTTTTTACCTGAATTTCATTCACCGGTTTAAACTAAAGTTAAACAAATGAATTTGATGTATTTGATGATGTCTCTTTATGTGAATATTTCTTAAACAATGATGTCTCTTTCTTTAAACACAATTTACGTTGGGGGGTTTCTATAAACTAGAACTGCCACTGACAGTAAATTGGAATAGGAGTTCCTAATTTGTGCATGATATGGAATAGCGACACGACTTCAGAAGTCTATTACTTTATCTGTTTTCATTTTTGAATTGTAGCCCTGCCCCTTCCCAATCCCAAAAAGATCTGAAGTGTCTCTCCTTCTACTTTTAACCATATTTTTTCCAAAGTTGAACCAGAGTGGAGTTATCTGAAAGTAGGGGTTTGTTGTTACTCAATGATGATATGGTAATGCAACACTGAAAATGATCGACTAGTTCTGCCTAAGTCAATAAAAACATAAAAATCTGTCTGTCAATTTATTAAATCAAAAACTCTTTCAGCCCTAAACACTTGGCATTATGAGGGACCCCAAATGATTCTTGCTCACACACGTTCTTTATATCAATGACGATCCTTTCAGAAATGCTGTCCAGGCGTCACTCTGATGTTTGTTGTGCTGTGAAGGTGTTTCTCCCACGGCCGAGCCTGAAGCTCTGCTGAGCGCGGCGGGGGCGGAGGTGTTTCTGCTGGAGAAGTAGAGTGGTGGGCTAGAGCGATGTGAGCAGACGCTGACGCTGACAGCGCCTCAATCGATGGGCCAAAGCCGAGGCGGGCTTTTTCCAGCTCACATCACACACTCATGAAGGACTGAAGTGGGTGGGACAGAGAGGAGGCCAAATAACCCTTAAAACATGTAAAAAACAAACAAACAAACAAGCAAAAAAAACCCCACAAACACAGCAAACGGCCGGGGTTGGTAATTGAGGCTTCGCCGGGTCGCGATGAATTATGCATGCGTGAGTCAGACTAAAAGGCCGGCTGGAACGATGGAGAGAGGGTGGAAAGAGGGAGCGAGTAAAAGTGCCAGAGAGAATAAACGAGTGTCAGGTTTTCTAACCTCACCCTGGGGATTCAAACTCGGGGACGAGTGGAACTTACACAACGTTGGGCACAGTGCCCTTTTCCTCCTTCTCTCTCTCTCTCTGTCTCTCTCTTTCCAGACTCATCTTTTTCCTTGCAGTCCTTTCTCTCCACATCAAAACGCCCTCTCCCTCTCATCTGGCCTTTTCCTCCTCTTTCCGTCTCGCCTCACTTTTCTCGCAAACTTCCTCCTGTCTGTGTTCAGGCTGCAGACTACTGACCTGAATGTCTCGTTTGTTTATTATTTATTTACCTACCTACTTACTTACTTCTATACTTACTGCTACGATATCCGTTAGCTTGACCCATGAGAAACAAAAATGTAAAAAAAATTAAACTGTAAAGACAGTAATAAAGAGTTTATGGATGGAAATTCAAAATGATTATTCATCCATAAAACACATTATATACCTGAATTTGGTTTTGATTTGAGAAAGTGTACTAATATACTGCACAGGTAAACTGAAATTGTCTTTTTGGTAAATTTAATATGCAAAATAATCAAACAGGGAGATTTTTGTCAGCTTGAGATGCAAATGTGTGATGCTTCGGTTGTAGGATCTGAAAAAAATTCCTTGTTGTACATAATGATCAGAGTCAGTCTGTCAAACCAGTTCAACCCTTTAAACTGGATAGTAAGAGGACAATCCTATTAGAAACATTTGTCAATTGCCTGTCAACAACAACAACAACAATAACAAACCTGTCTTATATCACCAAGCATGAAGAATGAGAGTATATGAGCAGTGAGAAGCAAGTTAAAAATTAAACAATTTCACACGAAGTTGTCCGTCCCTTTAAGTGTGAAATAAACCAAAAAAATTGAGGTCAGTTAATGTCAGCCAAACAGAGGATTTAGACCACATGCGAGGGTCCATGGCTCTATTTAGAGAGCGTTTTTCACAGCGATGTTTATTTTCGGCCTTTGGACACGCTCGCATTCCATTAGACAGATGTGAACTTCTCTCCTAAACCCCCATTACAGAACGGGCCCGAGCCCATCACACCGAATTACACTCCTACTGTCACTACACACTGCTCTATTGTGTGAATTATAATCTGTTTTTCGGGCTCTATTATGCTGACCTGCCTCAGAATAGCCTGACTTCCTCATGACTCCTACACCTTTATGAAGATTATTTTGTGTGTGTGAGTGTGGATATGTGTGTGTGTGTGTGTGTGTGTGTGTGTGTGTGTGTGTGTATTGCGTCTTGTTAATTTTTGTAGATGACAATGTTTGCTCCTCCAGGGGTATTCTGTGAAATGAATAATATTCTCCTTTTCTACGTATGGATGCTGGCACAGCAGAAACTGGGCCTTGTTGCTGCCGCCATATGGGCCCGTGATGCGTCTGAATTTCATGTTCAGTGCACAACAGGTGTTGAGCACAGAACCACCCACTAATTGCATTATGAAGCACAACAAAATAGTAGGAGTGTAACAATTCACAAAATGCTGAATTTGATTCAATACAATACAGTGGCGTCTCAAAATAGGACAACACAAAATATGGAATGGTTCAAAATGTGTCAAATGTTAATATGCTGATATTTCCACTTTCAATTTTTCAGTTTTATGAAAGCCCAATAAAGCAGGCTAGCAACAAGCTTACAAACCAGTCACACTATAAAATGACATGCTGTGATACAAATCCATCGTGTTAAATCCCTACAGAATAGTGAGGCTGTTAGAAAGCTTTGGGCAAAAAAAGAAAGTTCAATGAAGAAGAGATAGAGGTGTTAGAAGGACGTTCCAGCCTAAAAAATGAATAGGTTTGTGATGTTATGCAGTTTTTTGTCATGCAGAAGCATATGCCCATCAGTTTGACAAAACTGTCAAAAAATCCCCCAAAAATCCATCCAAAGCGGCTCCAGTTTTTCGAAACGTTCTCCCACCTTCAAGATGCATCCACAGAAAGGGGTTTTCTTGTCTTTAAACTGGGAAATCTCACTCCAGAGGCAACTTCTGCTGGGGGCGAGCAGGTTTTATAGTTTTTTCCCACTAAAGCATTCCTTAATTCTCCTCCAGGTTAAAAAAGGTTTAAGAGGTAGAAACAACTGCTTTTTTGTTCATCTTTGAGAGTTGATAAAGAAAGTTTCAACAGCCTGCTTTTGAGATACTACACTGATTTTTTTTACAGGATTACACAACAATGCTTTAAACAATGTTTTAAAAGTTTAGCAGCAAATTTGCAGGGCAGTTTTTTTCCTGTGCTTCCATAAATATGATTATAACTTAAAATCTTACATTTCTTTTTTATTGCAGTTTTTCTTCCACTTTAAACATGATCAGATCCCTCTCACTAGTTAGGACTGCCCATATTTCACAATGGTATACTTTTGTTACTTGGGAGCATGAATGCTATCATTGAGAGCTGGTTATGGTTTTATTATTGACTGCTGTTTCACTGGATGTTTATGCAGACTGACAGTAAAATAAACATTTACGAGTAATATTATGACATGTATCAGTCATTATGTATTGTATAACCATATACCCGTGTACATTTATCGCTAATGACTATATATAAAAACTAGAAAATATGGTGAAATGAAAGAAATTTTTGCTCAGTACAGATGAAACTGGTGAGTACCGGTGAAATCGAATGACATATAGAATTAACCATTTTTGCACTATCCTGTCCGACAAATATGCCAGCAGAACACAAAGGAATGCTTTTGGCCAGGATGATGCAAATGTACATCTCAGGAGATCTGTCCCTCAACCTATTATATTCATTTACACCCTCGCTCTGTTGTCTCTCCACATCTGCACTCCTGTGCCTGCTGCAGTTCTCATTTACTTAATTGCGTCACATTCAGCTGCTGTTTGAAAAATTAAACCATCAATACCTTAGTGCCTTGGACTGAGCGCTCGGTTCCCAGAGGCACTAAAAAAATCATTAGAATGAAATAAAGTCAATAAAGTGTTTGATTACGATAAACGTGAATGGATTGGCTGGTTGGGTGCACAGCATGGAGGACAAATGGCTTTTGGCTAGAACCGACGATTGCCTGATAGAAGCTTAGGACTGGTCGTACAACATTAATGCTACAGCGTTATGTCTGCTTATCAAGGTGAACAAACTGAGCAATGCAAAAGTGACAAAATCACAAGGCTTAATCTACTGGATAACCGTTAAATTATTAAAAATAATAATATAAAAAAAAACTAAAAAGAGTTTGTGTATCATAACAACTGCTCAGCCAACAAATCCATTAACATAACCCTTCTCCTGGCCCTCACCCATTTGGACAAAAAGGACACTTACATTAGAAAGCTGTTCATAGACTTCAGTTCAGCTTCAACACCATCATTCCTCAGCGTCTGACTGGGAAGCTGAGACTGCTGGGTCTGAACACCCCCCTCTGCAGGACTTCCTGCCTGGGAGACCTCAGTCAGTCAGGATCTGAATCAACACCCCAGAGCCTTCTGCTTTTCATGCTGCTGACCCACGAGTGTGCAGCAATGCACTGCTCAAACCACATCATCAAGGCTGTTCCAGTCCTCACCATGTTCTAAAGAGGGACTATAAAGAGCATCCTGTGCGGTTGCATCACGGCCCGGTTCGGGAGTTCCTCTGCCTTGGAATGTAAGACCCTTCAGTGGATAATGAGGACAGCTGAGAAGATCATTGGGGTCTCTCTACTCTCTGTCATGGACATCTACACCACGAGCTGTATCCGCAAAACCGATAATATTGTGAATGACCTCGCACACCCGACTCACACACTCTTTTCCCTCCTTCCATCTGATAAAAGGTTTCATAGCATATGGGCTTTCACTGCCAGAACTGCCAGAAAGTTTCTTCCCTCAGGCCATTAGGCCATCTAAAACTACTTCACCCACACTCCTGAACTGAACCGGTCTTTTCTCCTGAACACAAATGCATATAAACACTTAAGCTGTCTCTGCCATAAACAAAATTTACACCACAGCTACCATTCCCTCAAAAAACTGTAAGTGCCATTTTTTATTGTACGTTGTACATTTTTCAATCCTGTTGCTGCTACTGATGGCTATTTTTGCACAATTATTTATTGCTACTCCTAACTCAATATTTGTTTTTTTTTGCTCATTTAATGACTCTGCTACTAGAATATAGTCTCCATCAGAATATTGTATTCATTCACAGCAGTACTGTTACCTCTTTGTCAGATGCACTGTATGTTGTCCTGTCCTTTAATATTGCATCGTTGCTCTTATGTTGCACTCTCTCCTTTCTGCACTCTGTAGTCTTGCCCTGGCTGCACTTATGTACTCTTGTGTTGTTTCTGTTTTTGTTCTTTGTGTTGTACTGTGGTCCTGAAACGTTGTTTTGTAGATGGCTGCTAGGGAGCAATGAGTGGTGAAACGGGAAGGGATGAGAACCCTCTCCTGCAAAAAAACCCCCACATCTACACAAAACAGTGATCAAAAAACAACTGCAGCTTTCTTCATAAAAGAAATTGCATTCACACACTATAAAAGCACAACAAATGTAGACTTTCTAACCATTTGCTTTTGGTTTTGTTTTTCTTTTTGGTTTTTCTATCAGTGAGGAAAAGGCGTAGATCAACAGAAGACCTCCAAAAGAGGCAGGAAAGGCATTTATGGCTACAGTGAAAAGGGTATAATAGGGCAGTTGATAATGGAGGGAGAAATCAGAATAACTGGCTGCATTTGTATCAAGGTTCCTGGAAATGAAGGCCTGTGAAAGGACTTGGAAAAAACTTTACATAAGCTGCAGTTTTCAAAAGAGTAGGTAACGGTGGAAGACAAGGACTGGACACAGATTTAACACCACAGAATTCCTAAACTGGGAAATGGAAGGAAACACCAAGGGGGCAGATTGTAACAACCATGAAATTATGAATACGAGTGAACAATAAAGGCAGAACCAGCCTTTTTCTGCCCGAAACCCTGCCAAAACATTCAGTCGCTGATTTTACATCTGAATGATTGAACGATGCCATTAATCAAAGGACAGTTCTAATAGAAACAAGGGGAAAAGGGGAAAGAGAAACATTTTGCTGATTTACAGACAGTTTGATTGAACCACAGCTAGAGATAAAGCGCAGATGCATCACACAGTGGCAGAGGCATCACCACACCCCGCATAATAAACAACTCTTTTGTCATCTGCAGCTTTCGGCAGTGATAATGGTGATATTTTCCAGGGACAAAATCCAGCAGGACAGCCAGCTTAGTGCTGAAAAATATGGTGATAAAATGATCAAATATTGAACAAAATAGCAGCTGTTTTGGCTTGTTTACAGTAACTAAATGAAGCAATCTGAGCAGTTGTGTGGAAAGTATACAAAAACATTTTGTGTGAGGAGATATTTTATAATGATTTAAATTTGATGGAAAGTTGCTGTCATGTGTATGGTCTTGTTTTGGACACAGTAAAATCATCATTTGTGTTTTTGAGAGGATTTTTTCCTCTTTTTTTTACATCAGAAGAAACAAAAGAATTAATCTATATTAATGCAGTTCAATGCGTAGACTGTATAATGAAATATATGATCCCATTTAAATAGCGTAGTAAACCACAATTACAACCTTTGACCACTAAGGATTAAGTAAGTAAGTAAGTAAGTAAGTAAGTGAACTTTATTGTCATTCATACCATACAACAGTACTAATTTAGAACATTCTTTGAACAATGTGTGTGTGCAGTGTGTGTATGTGTGAGTGTGTATGTGTGTTTTTCAGCACTAAAATATCCTGACTTAATACATATAGGATATATTATTATTACTTATATATATATATATATATATATATATATATGTGTGTGTGTGTGTGTGTGTATTACATATGGACTGTATGTTATGTGTATACTCAGACAGGATGCAGAATGTAAGTCAAAAGTAAATGTAATTTATTACAATCATTGCTATGTAATTAAACTTGTAATTATGTAATTACATTTAAATAATACAGAAAAATGAATATAAGTACATCAGAAAAAACTACGTCTGCAGCAAACCTACTAAAGATACCCAGCAGCTACCACAGGCCTTCGTCTCTCTCCGCTCGGCTATCTGTCTATCTGAGCGTTCGGCTCAGAGATATTTGGGCGTCCCAGAAGCTTGGGGAGTTTCAAAATAACCTACTGTTATCTCCCTACGTCTGCTTCTCTATCTCTCTCTTTCTCTCACTCTCTCTCTCTCTCTCTCTCCCCCTCCCTCCCAGTCCTGCTAGTTCTCCTTTTCTTCTGTTTTATCAGTATTTACTGGGGCTGTTTTGGAGGGATGAAAGGACCCCCTCACTAGATTAGCTCCGCTGATAACAGAGAAGTTATGATCCATGCCAGAGAGGCACCAAGAGAGTCCCTCTGCACATCTTCTAGATTAAGTGTTAAACTAATCTTTTCATATTTGTGTTTTATTTCTCCTAATTCCTCTGGGAAGGGGGGGAGGGGGTATAAGCAATGAAAAATAAAAAAAATAAATAAAAAGAGTGGATTCAATAGGATTTAGAGTTGCTTACCCTCAGGACACGGAGAAATCAGAGCTTTAATTCAAAGCCTATGATATTTATGGAGGAGTCATATAGATACTTATGAATATATAATACATATGGGGCATATTATTACTACATATAGATACTTACATACACAAGATACATACAAGACATTTGGATGCTTCAATATATAGTCGATATGGAGCATATCGTTATTAAATATAAATACTTACATATTTATTTGTTACATATGGGCATATTATCATAATATATATCCACATAGATATAGATAATATAGACACATATATTTAAACCCCATTTCCAAAAATGTTGGGATAGTTTCTAAAAATGCAGTGAAAACTAAAATCTGTTATCTGGTAATTCACTCGAACCTTTATTTAACAGCCAAAAGGACAAAGAAACGTTGTTCAGTGTCTTCACTGACAAACTTAATTCTATTTGGTGAACATAAAGAAATTTTAGAAATTGATGCCTGCAACTCACTCCAAAAAGTTGGGACAGTGGCAAAGTAAGACTGAAAAAGTTATACGAGTAACTTTCTGGAAGGTTCCACAATTAGCAGGTTAACTGGTAACAAGCGTGGGAATCAAGACGGGACATAAAAGGAGCTTCCACCAAAGGCTCAGTCTTTCTAAAGATGGGTCATGGTCACCAATTTGTGCTGAACTTCACAAGAGAATTATCTATCAATTTAAAATCAATGTTTCTCAGCACAAGATAGCAAAGAATTTAGGTCTGTCATCATCTACAGTTAATGACATTGTGAAAAGATTCAGGGAGTCCGGAGAAATCTCTGTGTGTAAAGGCCAAGGGCAGAAACTGCTGGTGAATGTATGGGACCTTAGAGCCCTTAGGCGATACTGCGTTAGAAACCGTTTGAACACAATCCGCCGCTGCATCAAGAAACGCTCCCTGAAACTGTAGTACACAAAGAGGAAGCCACACATCAGTTTTGCGCAGAAACACCCATGAGTTCTCTGGGCCCGAGCTCATCTGAGATGGACCAAAATGTGTTCTGTGGTCAAAGAAGTCCATATTTTAGCTTGTTTTGGGGAAAACAGAAGTTGGATTCTACATGCCAAAGATGAAAAAGACCATCCAGACTGTTATTAAGGAAAGGTGCAAAAACCACCTTCTGTGATTTTCTGAGGGGGCATCAATGTCTACTCCATGGGGGATCTGGGGTGGTGGTGGGCTAGTGGGTAGGACACTTGCCTCTGGACCAAGAGGTCATGGGTTTGAATCCTGCTTTCACTGGGTTCCTGAGCAAGACCCTTAACCTGAGGTTGCTCCAGGGAGACTGTCCCCTGTAGTTAGGGAGTGGAAGTTGCTTTGGATAAAAGCGTCTGCTAAATGCCGTAAATGTAAATTAATCTGTATATATGTGAAGGCACCATTGATGCGGAGGCTTACATTGGAATTTTAGAGAGACATATGCTCCCATCAAGACCGCGTCTTTTTCCAAGAACTCCATATATATCTCAGCAGGACAATGCCAGGCCTCATTCTGCACAAATTACAAACGTGGCTTCGTAGACTCACAGTGTGTGAGCTTGACTAGCCTGAAGTCCAGATCTGTCTCCTATTGAAAATGTTTGGTGCGTCATGAAGAGGAGAATCAGAAAACGGCGACCAAGGACTGTTGAGCAGCTCAAGTCTTGTAAACAGCAAGAATGGGCAAGAATTCCACTTACAAAACTGCAACAATTGGTTTCTTCAGTTCTTAAATGACTCAGAAGTGTAATTAAAAGAAAAGGGATGTGACCCAGAGATAAACTTGCCTCTGTCTCAACTTTTTTGGAGTGTGTTCAGAATCAGAATCAGAATCAATTGTTGCAGGCATCAATTTCTAGATTTGTTTATGTTTACCAAATAGATTTAAAGTTTGTCAGTGAAAACACTGAAGATCTTTTCTTTGTCCTTTTGCCTGTTAAATAAATGTTCATGTGAATTACCCAGTTACAGATTTCAGCATTTATTGTATTTTTGGAAAGTGCTCTGACTTGTTTGGAAATGGGGTTTGTAATACATTCGAAACAAATTATTTTGTTGGTACTGTTAGTATAAAAATAAAGCAAGCGCTAAAGGACTATAAAATTCAGTACTGGACTGATGATTAAAGGAATTTTATTGACTTTTTGATGCTACAGGTTCAGGTATTTTATGCCCTTAGAAAACCACAGCGTTTATGTTGTAGGTCCAAGTCATGACATTCAACAGGCACTTACAGTGTACTGGCATTCAAAAAACGCAGATAGAAACACAGATAGAATGAATATAATAATAATAATAATAATAATAATAATAATAATAATAATACATTTTATTTGTCAGCGCCTTTCACGACTCTCAAGG